>JAASAO010003858.1:0-12229 GCA_017311375.1 Mytilus coruscus | reverse complement strand
ACATCCGAAAGGAATTGTTTATTTAATTGAAAAGGCAAGAAATAACTAATTTATTAAATTGGGAAAAACATGACAAATATAGTCTTTGTTATGTAATTATCACCTGGTCTCAGGAATAACTGATAATCAAGGAGATAACACACTTCATACGAGTAAAGTGAGATACATCATCACATGTGCTTTTATCCTATGATTTGACCCCTAGTCAGTAGATTTTAATATGCAAATAAACAGAAAAAAACATGTATTAATAAAATCATGAATTATTATTTTTAATGCAATGAGCAAAACACAAGATATTGTCATTTTCAGTGAAAAGGGGAGGTCAAACCTTTTGAAAACAATATTGCTGCCCTATTCAACTATTAAGCTAGTTAGCTACTACCATTGCTTCTAATATAAAAGGTTTAAATGAAGGTGGCTTAGCCACAAAGAAGCTTTTTTTCTTTTGATAAAACTTTCAAAATTAGATTTTTCTCTCAATAATACTTATGTATTTAAATTAAATGATAACACAGCCAGTAATTTTTTGTCTTATTTCAGTTCCAGACAATTTACTTTTTAACATGAGATGGCAAACTAGAGGTTTAAAAAGTCCTGAATAACTGATAAGCATTTTGTTTTATTAGGCAAGCTCTAAATTGTTTATTTATTATTTATGCAATTGTTACAGTCGGTATGTTAGAAATATGCTAATATGAAAACTGTTGCTATGGTCTTGATATTAAATGAAAATACTTAGTTACTGACCTTTTGACTAAATATTTCGAGTTAAATCTTGGCAACTGTTTCTCATGTAACACTGCAAACTATAATTAGCACTATTTTGATCTGTCGTTATTTAATAGCCATAATACATGTGATGTCACAATGTTTCCTTTTACCTCATGGGATTTTCACTGATAAAGGTTTTCACTGAAATCCATGTAAAAACCTTTTTCTCAAATAGAATTATGTGAAAGGACAAGTTTTGAAAATTTGCACTTCATTGCACTGTAATTATATGATAAGAATGACTTTCCCAGTAGTTTAGAGTGGTTTCAGTATTATAACCAGATTTCCACTAGTAAGAATAATTATTTTGGTGTTGTTTTTTTTATAAAATCTACATTTTTAATTTCTTCAAAATGCACTTTTAGGCACAAGAAAATTTTATAGAATGCTTTAACAGGGCCTGTGTATTGTAATTTAAGGTTATCATCAGAGTTTTGTCCTTGTTTTGACTAGTGAAGGTATACTGGAAGAAATTAATTATACAACATTGTATTCAAAATAAATCAATATAATAAAAGTGTCATTGCCTTATAGTGCCTAAACAACTTTATTTTTTTCAGAAATGGACAAAATGCAAGATTTATTCAGAATGTCATACCGATGAAGATCACATAAAATATTTGGAAAAATCAGAACTATGGATTTCAATATATTTGGGACAATATCCCTAATGCTTGAAATGAGGAACTCAAAAGTCCGGTAAACAAAAATCTCTGTGTAGTGATAGTTGACATTTTATGATAAACAAATGACTGAGCTGAACCATTTGTGTTAATTTAGAAAGTAGGGGAACACAGAATAAATGTTAAAAATGGAGCTATTAAATGTTTCAAAGTATTAAACTTTCAAAACTTATTGTGTTAAAATGGGATTTTTACCACAGGGCCCATCACAAAAGGATACTGGGTTTGCTAATTTATGGAAAAAGTAATCTCACTTGTCCAAAATTTAACCAATTGTGAAAATGTCTCAGCTTAAACAGCCATCATACATATCAAGTTAACGATATGGACTGAGCAACAGAAGAAACTTACCATTACCGCCTATGGAGAAACAATGATCTTGACCCATCTTCTAAATAATTCCAGAGATATCTTAAGATAATTTCACCTTGTACACCACAGAAAAGTGAAAATGATGGTAAGTAGTTTTTATTTATACCTAGTTATCAGAAATGGTTTAAGATAAATATTATTGATAAAGATCAGCAAAACTCAATGAAATTTTCCTTTTAAATGCATTACTGGCACGGGCTGAACACTTTTTTAGGCACAATCATAACTTTGTTTACCTCCGAGACATCCGAAAGGTTGTTTATTTAATTGAAAAGGCAAAAATAACTTAATATTATTAAATTGTAAGTAAACATGACACAATATAGTCTTTGTTATGTAATTATCACTCTGGTCTACAGGAATAACTGATAATCAAGGGAGATAACACACTTCATAAGTAAAGTGAGATAATCATCAATGGCTTTTATCCTATGATTTGACCCCTAGTCAGTAGATTTTAATATGCAAATAAACAGAAAAACATGTACATGTATTAATAAAATCATGAATTATTATTTTAATGCACATGAGCAAAACACAAGATATTGTCATTTCCAGTGAAAAGGGGAGGGTCAAACCTTTTGAAAACAATATTGCTGCACCTATTCAACTATTAAGCTAGTTAGCTACTACTCATTGCTTCTAATATAAAAGGTTTAAATGAAGGTGGAAAGCCAAAGGGAAAGCATTTTTCTTTCTTTGTGATAAAACTTTCAAAATTAGATTTTTCTCTCAATAATACTTATGTATTTAAATTAAATGATAACACAGCCTGAGTAATTTTTTTGTCTTATTTCAGTTCCAGAATATCATTACTTTTAACATGAGATGGCAAACTAGAGGTTTAAAAAGTCCTGAATAACTGATAAGCATTTTGTTTTATTAGGCCTCTAAATTGTTTATTTATGGTATTTATGCAATTGAAATTACAGTCGTATTTAAATATGCTAATATGAAAACTGTTGCTATGGTCTTGATATTAAATGAAAATACTTAGTTACTGACCTTTTACTAAATATTTGAGTTAAATCTTGGGCAACTGTTTCTCGTAACACTGCAAACTATAATTAGCACTATTTTGATCTGTCGTTATTTAATGGGAATAATACATGTGATGTCACAATGTTTCCTTTAAACCTTGTGGATTTTCACTGATAAAAGGTTTTCACTGAAACCATGTAAAAACCTTTTTCCAAATAGAATTATGTGAAAGGACAAGTTTTGAAAATTGCACTTCATTGCACTGTAATTATATGATAAGAATGACTTTCCCAGTAGTTTAGAGTGGTTTCCACAGTATTATATACCAGATTTCCACTAGTAAGAATAATTATTTTGGTGTTGTTTTTTATAAAATCTACATTTTGCATAATTTCTCTGTCAAAATGCACTTTTAGGCACAAGAAAATTTTATAGAATGCTTTAACAGGGCCTGTGTATTGTAATTTAAGGTTATCATCAGAAGTTTTGTCCTTGTTTTGACTAGTGAAGGTATACTGGGAAATTAATTATACATACACATTGTATTCAAAATAAATCAATATAGCGATAAAAGTGTCATTGCCTTATAGTGCCTAAACAACTTTATTTTTTTCAAAATGGACAAAATGCACAGATTTATTCAGAATGTCATACCGATGAAGATCACATAAAAATATTTGGAAAAATCAGAACTATGGATTTCAATCTTCTAAGAATAATTCCAGAGATATCTTAAGAAATTTCACCTTGTACACCACAGAAAATTGTGAAAATGATGGTAAGTAGTTTTTTATTTATACCTAGTTATCAGAAATGGTTTAAGATAAATATTATTGATAAAGATCAGCAAAAACTCAATGAAATTTTCGCAAAATGCATTACTGGCAGGGCTGAACACTTTTTTGGCACAATCATAACTTTGTTTACCCAGACATCCAAAGGAATTGTTTATTTAATTGAAAAAGGCAAAAATAACTTAATATTATTAAATTGTAAGTAAACATGAACAATATAGTCTTTGTTATGTAATTATCACTCTGGTCTACAGGAATAACTGATAATCAAGGGAGATAACCCCAAGGTAAAGGAGATACATCATCACATGTGCTTTTATCCTTGATTTGACCCCTAGTCAGTAGATTTTAATATGCAAATAAACAGAAAAACATGTACATGTATTAATAAAATCATGAATTATTATTTTAAACAACAAAACAAAATATTGTTTTCTCAGTGAAAAGGGGAGGGTCAAACCTTTTGAAAACAATACTGCACCTATTCAACTATTAAGCTAGTTTACTACTCACTTCAATAAAAATTTTATTTTTTTCTTTCTTTGTGATAAAACTTTCAAAATTAGATTTTTCTCTCAATAATACTTATGTTTTAAATTAAATGATAAAAGCCTGAGTAATTTTTTTTGTCTTATTTCAGTTCCAGACATATCATTATTTTAACATGAGATGGCAAACTAGAGGTTTAAAAGTCCAATAACTGATAAGCATTTTGTTTTAAGGCAAGCTCTAAATTGTTTATTTATGGTATTTATGCAATTGAAATTACAGTCGGTATGTTAGAAATATGCTAATATGAAAACTGTTGCTATGGTCTTGATATTAAATGAAAATACTTAGTTACTGACCTTTCGACTAAATATTTCGATAAATCTTGGCAACTGTTTCTCATGTAACACTGCAAACTATAATTAGCACTATTTTGATCTGTCGTTATTTAATGACGCCATAATACATGTGATGTCACAATGTTTCCTTTAATACCTCATGTGGATTTTCACTGATAAAAGGTTTTCACTGAAATCCATGTAAAAACCTTTTTCTCAAATAGAATTATGTGAAAGGACAAGTTTTGAAAATTTGCACTTCATTGCACTGTAATTATATGATAAGAATGACTTTCCCAGTAGTTTAGAGTGGTTTCACAGTATTATATACCAGATTTCCACTAGTAAGAATAATTATTTTGGTGTTGTTTTTTATAAAATCTACATTTTGCATAATTTCTCTGTCAAAATGCACTTTTAGGCACAAGAAAATTTTATAGAATGCTTTAACAGGGCCTGTGTATTGTAATTTAAGGTTATCATCAAAGTTTTGTCCTTGTTTTGACTAGTGAAGGTATACTGGAAGAAATTAATTATACATACACATTGTATTCAAAATAAATCAATATAGCTAAAAGTGTCATTGCCTTATAGTGCCTAAACAACTTTATTTTTTTCAGAAATGGACAAAATGACAGATTTATTCAGAATGTCATACCGATGAAGATCACATAAAATATTTGGAAAAATCAGAACTATGGTTTCAATATCTTCTAAGAATAATTCCAGAGATATCTTAAGATAATTTCACCTTGTACACCACAGAAAATTGTGAAAATGATGGTAAGTAGTTTTTTATTTATACCTAGTTATCAGAAATGGTTTAAGATAAATATTATTGATAAAGATCAGCAAAAACTCAATGAAATTTTCGCTTTTAAAATGCATTACTCACGGGCTGAACACTTTTTTTAGGCACAATCATAACTTTGTTTACCTCCGAGACATCCGAAAGGAATTGTTTATTTAATTGAAAAAGGCAAGAAATAACTTAATATTATTAAATTGTAAGTAAACATGACACAATATAGTCTTTGTTATGTAATTATCACCTGGTCTACAGGAATAACTGATAATCAAGGGAGATAACACACTTCATACGAGTAAAGTGAGATACATCATCACATGTGCTTTTATCCTATGATTTGACCCTAGTCAGTAGATTTTAATATGCAAATAAACAGAAAAAACATGTACATGTATTAATAAAATCATGAATTATTATTTTTAATGCACATGAGCAAAACACAAGATATTGTCATTTCTCAGTGAAAAAGGGGAGGGTCAAACCTTTTTGAAAACAATATTGCTGCACCTATTCAACTATTAAGCTAGTTAGCTACTACTCATTGCTTCTAATATAAAAGGTTTAAATGAAGGTGGCTTAGCCACAAGGGAGAAGCATTTTCTTTCTTTGTGATAAAACTTTCAAGAATTAGATTTTTCTCTCCAATAATACTTATGTATTTAAATTAAATGATAACAACCTGAGTAATTTTTTTGTCTTATTTCAGTTCCAGACATATCATTACTTTTTAACATGAGATGGCAAACTAGAGGTTTAAAAAAGTCCTGAATAACTGATAAGCATTTTGTTTTATTAGGCAAGCTCTAAATTGTTTATTTATGGTATTTATGCAATTGAAATTACAGTCGGTATGTTAGAAATATGCTAATATGAAAACTGTTGCTATGGTCTTGATATTAAATGAAAATACTTAGTTACTGACCTTTTCGACTAAATATTTCGAAAGTTAAATCTTGCAACTGTTTCTCATGTAACACTGCAAACTATAATTAGCCTATTTTGATCTGTCGTTATTTAATGCGCCATAATACATGTGATGTCACAATGTTTCCTTTAATACCTCATGTGGATTTCTCACTGATAAAGGTTTTCACTGAAATCCATGTAAAAACCTTTTTCTCAAATAGAATTATGTGAAAGGACAAGTTTTGAAAATTTGCACTTCATTGCACTGTAATTATATGATAAGAATGACTTTCCCAGTAGTTTAGAGTGGTTTCCACAGTATTATATACCAGATTTCCACTAGTAAGAATAATTATTTTGGTGTTGTTTTTTTTATAAAATCTACATTTTTCATAATTTCTCTGTCAAAATGCACTTTTAGGCAAGAAAATTTTATAGAATGCTTTAACAGGGCCTGTGTATTGTAATTTAAGTTATCATCAGAAGTTTTGTCCTTGTTTTGACTAGTGAAGGTATACTGGAAGAAATTAATTATACATACACATTGTATTCAAAATAAATCAATATAGCGATAAAAGTGTCATTGCCTTATAGTGCCTAAACAACTTTTTTTTTTCAGAAATGGACAAAAATGCACAGATTTATTCAGAATGTCATACCGATGAAGATCACATAAAATATTTGGAAAAATCAGAACTATGGATTTCAATATCTTCTAAGAATAATTCCAGAGATATCTTAAGATAATTCACCTTGTACACCACAGAAAATTGGAAAATGATGGTAAGTAGTTTTTATTTATACCTAGTTATCAGAAATGGTTTAAGATAAATATTATTGATAAAGATCAGCAAAAACTCAATGAAATTTTCGCTTTTAAAATGCATTACTGGCACGGGCTGAACACTTTTTAGGCACAATCATAACTTTGTTTACCTCAGACATCCGAAAATTGTTTATTTAATTGAAAAAGGCAAGAAATAACTAATATTATTAAATTGTAAGTAAACATGACACAATATAGTCTTTGTTATGTAATTATCACCTGGTCTACAGGAATAACTGATAATCAAGGGAGATAACACACTTCATACGAGTAAAGTGAGATACATCATCACATGTGCTTTATCCTATGATTTGACCCCTAGTCAGTAGATTTTAATATGCAAATAAACAGAAAAACATGTACATGTATTAATAAAATCATGAATTATTATTTTTAATGCACATGAGCAAAACACAAGATATTGTCATTTCTCAGTGAAAAGGGGAGGGTCAAACCTTTTGAAAACAATATTGCTGCACCTATTCAACTATTAAGTAGTTACTACCTCATTGCTTCTAATATAAAAGGTTTAAATGAAGGTGGCTTAGCCACAAGGGAGAACATTTTTTTTCTTTGTGATAAAACTTTCAAATTAGATTTTCTCTCTCAATAATACTTATGTATTTAAATTAAATGATAACACAGCCTGAGTAATTTTTTTGTCTTATTTCAGTTCCAGACATATCATTACTTTTTAACATGAGATGGCAAACTAGAGGTTTAAAAAAGTCCTGAATAACTGATAAGCATTTTGTTTTATTAGGCAAGCTCTAAATTGTTTATTTATGGTATTTATGCAATTGAAATTACAGTCGGTATGTTAGAAATATGCTAATATGAAAACTGTTGCTATGGTCTTGATATTAAATGAAAATACTTAGTTACTGACCTTTTACTAAATATTTCGATTAAATCTATGGCAACTGTTTCTCATGTAACACTGCAAACTATAATTAGCACTATTTTGATCTGTCGTTATTTAATGACGCCATAATACATGTGATGTCACAATTTTCCTTTTAATACCTCATGTGGATTTCTCACTGATAAAAGGTTTTCACTGAAACCATGTAAAACCTTTTTCTCAAATAAATTATGTGAAAGGACAAGTTTTGAAAATTCACTTCATTGCACTGTAATTATATGATAAGAATGACTTCCAGTGTTTAGAGTGGTTTCACAGTATTATATACCAGATTTCCACTAGTAAAATAATTATTTTTGTTGTTTTTTTTATAAAATCTACATTTTGCATAATTTCTCTGTCAAAATGCACTTTTAGGCACAAGAAAATTTTATAGAATGCTTTAACAGGGCCTGTGTTTAATTTAAGGTTATCATCAGAAGTTTTGTCCTTGTTTTGACTAGTGAAGGTATACTGGAAGAAATTAATTATACATACACATTGTATTCAAAATAAATCAATATAGCGATAAAAGTGTCATTGCCTTATAGTGCCTAAACAACTTTATTTTTTTTCAGAAATGGACAAAAATACAGATTTATTCAGAATGTCATACCGATGAAGATCACATAAAATATTTGGAAAAATCAGAACTATGGATTTCAATATCTTCTAAGGTAACAGAGGATACTTAAGATAATTTCACCGTACACAAAAAATTGTGAAATGTGGTATAGTTTTTATTTTCTAGTAATCAAAATGGTTTAAGATAAATTATTGATAATTTAGAAAAACTCAAATAAATTTCGTTTTAAACATTATGAGGCTAAAATTTTTACACAATATAACTTTGTTACCCGAGACATCAAAGGAAATTGGATTTAATTGAAAAAAGGCAAGAAATAACATTATTAAATTGTAAGTAAACATGACACAATATAGTCTTTGTTATGTAATTATCACCTGGTCTACAGGAATAACTGATAATCAAGGGAGATAACACCATACGAGTAAAGTGGATACATCATCACATGTGCTTTTATCCTTGATTTGACCCCTAGTCAGTAGATTTTAATATGCAAATAAACAGAAAAAACATTACATGTATTAATAAAATCATGAATTATTATTTTAATGCAAGAGCAAAACACAAGATATTGTCATTTCTCAGTGAAAAGGGGAGGTCAAACCTTTTGAAAACAATATTGCCTATTCAACTATTAAGCTGTTACTACTCATTGCTTCTAATATAAAAGGTTTAAATAGGTGGAGCCACAAGGGAAGCATTTTCTTTCTTTGTGATAAAACTTTCAAGAATTTTTTCTCTCAATAATACTTATGTATTTAAATTAAATGATAACACAGCCTAGTAATTTTTTTTTTATTTCAGTTCCAGACATATCATTACTTTTAACATGAGATGGCAAACTAGGGTTTAAAAACTGAATAACTGATAAGCATTTTGTTTTATTAGGCAAGCTCTAAATTGTTTATTTATTTTTATGCAATTGAAATACAGTCGTATGTTAGAAATATGCTAATGAAAACTGTTGCTATGGTCTTGATATTAAATGAAAATACTTAGTTACGCCTTTTTGACTAAATATTTCGGTTAAATTTGCCAACTGTTTCTCATGTAACACTGCAAACTATAATTAGCACTATTTTGATCTGTCGTTATTTAATGGCCCATAATACATGTGATGTCACAATGTTTTTTAATACCTCATGGGTTTTCACTGATAAAAGGTTTTCACTGAAACCATGTAAAACCTTTTTTCTCAAATAGAATTATGTGAAAGGACAAGTTTTGAAAATTGCACTTCATTGCACTGTAATTATAGATAAGAATGACTTTCCCAGTAGTTTAGAGTGGTTTCCACAGTATTATATACCAGATTTCCACTAGTAAGAATAATTATTTTGGTGTTTTTTTTATAAAATCTACATTTTTATAATTTCTCTGTCAAAATGCACTTTTAGGCACAAGAAAATTTTATAGAATGCTTTAACAGGGCCTGTGTTGTAATTTAAGGTTATCATCAGAAGTTTTGTCCTTGTTTTGACTAGTGAAGGTATACTGGAAGAAATTAATTATACATACACATTGTATTCAAAATAAATCAATATAGCGATAAAAGTGTCATTGCCTTATAGTGCCTAAACAACTTTATTTTTTTCAGAAATGGACAAAATACTGATTTATTCAGAATGTCATACCGATGAAGATCACATAAAAATATTTGGAAAATCAGAACTATGGATTTCAATATGGGACAATATCCCTAATCGCCTTGAAATGAGGAACTCAAAAGTCACGTAAACAAAAATCTCTGTGTAGTGATAGTTGACACATTTCTATGATAAACAAATGACTGAGCTGAACCATTTGTGTTAATTTAGAATAGAACACAGAATAAATGTAAAACTATGGAGCTATTAAATGTGTTCAAAGTATTAAACTTTCAAAGAACTTATTGTGTTAAAATGGGATTTTTTACCACGAGAGCCGATCACAAAAGGATACCGGGTTTGCTAATTAGGAAAAGTAATCTCACTGCTAAAATTTAACCACATATGTGAAATGTCTCAGCTTAAACGAGCCATCATACATATCCAAGTTAACGATATGGACTGAGCAACAGAAGAAACGTTACATTACCGCTTATGGAGAAACCTAACCATCTTACCCATCTTCTAAGAATAATTCCAGAGATATCTTAAGATAATTTCACCTTGTACACCACAGAAAAATTGTGAAAATGATGGTAAGTAGTTTTTATTTATACCTAGTTATCAGAAATGGTTTAAGATAAATATTATTGATAAAGATCAGCAAAAAACTCAATGAAATTTTCGCTTTAAAATGCATTACTGGTACGGGCTGAACACTTTTTAGGCACAATCATAACTTTGTTTACCTCCGAGACATCCGAAGGAATTGTTTATTTAATTGGTTACAAGCGCAATTATTCGTAATGCATTTTCCATAGGGTACCACTGTGTTCCTATTTTTTTCTAAGACTACACAAACTAGGAAACGGATTGCAGTTCCTGTTACTAGAAATGCCAGTGTTGCATTACAACTAAAAAATATATAGGTCATGCGCAGAAATTGACTTAAAATGCAGTTGAAAAGATCGCTATTTTTTCGCTTAATGAAAAAGGCATATTTTTAATGGCTCAAGTGCAGAAATGGAGGATATTTTCATACCGTAAAATGTGAATATGATTTTCTGCAATTTTAAACCTAATTGGATAACTTGATTAAATGTAATTCCAATCCTGTATCATCCAATCAGAAGCCGATAGGATTCTATTCTGATACCATCTTGGGGTAAAAACTTTGCAAATGTAAACAAATAATTGCCTTTGTAACCTATACGGTAATGAAAAATATTCCGAAATTAAGCGCCCGCAAATGAAGCGCTAGCGCTATCTAGAATAAAATCATTTCAAACATTATCTGATCACTTCTGAATTTTGAAATTAGTTTTGCCCCGATCGGGCCAAAATTTGAACTGATTTTTCACCAAATACGGTACTGTTCAAAAAGACATGAAGATAAAGTTTATTTACTGGCCTTATTTTTCAAAGGTCATCCAGCACTGATCATATTGTCGAAAACCGTTCTGATATGGAAAGCTACTCGAATTTTGAAGAATGGCTTTAAATGAAACCATTTCTTGAAAAATCACGTTTGAAACAGACTATAGTTTTTCCAAATTTGAAAATATGATAATATTACTACTTTGGCAAGAAAACTATTCTTGTACAATATTCAATGCCAAGATTAATTTTTCTACTTTGCAATTTAACTAAATCGTTGTTTGCTTAGGGACCCTTTGGTCAATTTTCACCAAATTAGCTTTTGCTAGAATCGACTGAGTCACGATCATTATGGTTAAAACCAAAATGAATCTGCAAATTCAAGATATACACATGCTTTTTCCCATAAAAACAGTAGATATCACAAAACGTTCTATTCTCTTCATACTTTGTCGACATTCGAGCCCACCCTAGATTTAGATATGAAATCAACACAAATAGGAAACAACTATAGCTTGAATTCACGTTGATGAAAAGTCCATTTGACCCCATTTCCCTGTTTCACATTTTTTCCGAGCAAATGACTATTTTAAAATTTTTCAAAGCCTTATTGAAAAAAATGTCTTTCTATAGGTTCAAGGCGCAATTATTAAGCTTATTTCCATAGGGTACCACTGGTGTTCCGTTTTTTTCTCAAGACTCACAAACTAGGGAAAACGGATTGCAGTTCCTGTTAAAAATGCCAGTGTTGCATTACAACTAAAAATATATAGGTCACGGAAATTGACTTAAAATCAGTTGAAAA
>JAASAO010003896.1:0-15172 GCA_017311375.1 Mytilus coruscus | reverse complement strand
TACATAGGTCAACCATCTACCCCTTACCCGACCCCCACCCCTACACAAAAAAACTTCAATACTACAGGATACATATATTTTTTTTATTATTAAATCACGATTTGTTAATGCAATACATATTGTGTTAGCCAAAAAAACATAAAGGGAAAAAACTTCCTGTTTTTCTTCAAAATCCACAAATATAAGAAGTTGTGTTGATTGATTGGCGTTTAACACCACTTTCAAAACTATTGTGCTATTTCGTGGCGGTCATTTTTTATTGATTGAGGAAGCCGGAGTGCCCGGAGAGAGCCTCCGACCTTCGGTAGGAAAACTAACAATCCTAGTCAATTAATATTAGAGTCGAGCGCACCTGTCACATGCGGGATTCGAACGTATCACCTCAGTGTTTACAGGCTAGTGATACAGTAGTGCAACTACTTAAACCACTCGGCCACCGAGGCCCAGAGGGGTTATATATATTTGTTGCAGTTATTTGTAAAATTAAACAAAACGCTTTGTAATATCCAGTACTCTTAGATCGTTACGTTGTGTATTTTGATATTTTGTTTGTTATTTGTGTTTGTGCTTAGAACCGATCTCTTGAGTGAAGCCTTTTCAACAGATTTTTGCAGTTAAAACAAATACAAAATTATACCTAATCAGGAATATGGCAGTTGTTTTTCACTTGTTCCGTTCATTGATTTTGTCACTTTTTATGCACTTCCCCTTTTTGAATTTGCCTTGCAGTTCGGTGTTTTGTTAAACTTTTTGTTTAAGGTTTCGAATATTGGCGACGCACTGGAGCGGTTTTCAATTAAACAAAATTTGCCGATCTTTTACAAAACGCGGGCGACTAACGAACAATGTATCGACTTCGAGTTGTCAAAGCAACACTAGTAGCGTGTTCACGTCGGAAACGGGAAAAACATCAATGAAATAATTGTTCAAGGTGAAGATGCAGATACAAGATTTCTACCCATTTATATGTCAATGTGGTCCAGAGGGAAACTCCAAAAACCGTTTTGATAAAAAATAAAATAAGAGGTTCACAATGCCATTAGTTACTAAACCTTTTGTAAGTTTTTCAGTCTATTTTAAAGAAGTTGGGGACACATAGTTCGGATGAACAAACCAACTGACATATCGACAACTGTATACTGGTTCAGTGAGCAAATGTATAGTAAATGTAGGGGAAGTTGTCTTATCTATATACAATCTATATTAGATATCAATAGTGCAAACTTTTGGTAATCATCAAAATATATGTAAAATGTGCAATAATGTCTTCAACATCAATGAATATTTATATTTTCACTTTCAGGAAACATGCAAAATTGTTGAAAATGGATTCAGTATGTTGTATTCACTTTTTAATAATCGAATTCTAGTAGGTCTTTACAACTTTCTTAATTCGGCTGGAATTTAATAGAAAAATTAAAGATATGGGGTATCCATCCATGACACAAAATTAGTACATGCACAGCAAAAAACACAAAAAGCAAAGGAACAGCGCTTTAATTTCTTGACTTCCTTCTTCTTTAGACTTAACATTTTTTTTAATGAAAAACCATACCCTCCCCCTCCGAAAAAGAAGAAAAAGAATAAAAAGACTGGTTCGTCAAATATTTTGTACTTGAACAATATACATTCGATGGTGTTTATATAAGCCTCACTGTGACTTTGAGATGAAGAACAGCAATAAAAGCGCTGTTCCTTTACTTTTTGTGTGTTTTTGCTGTTCGTGTCCTGATTTTTTTTAATAAAATATGCAACTTTTAAAAAAAATGTTTTATTGTCGTTTATGGAGAAAACAATACTACCGTTTTCCCCGTATATAGAATAGGAATCGTAATATATTTCTTGCATTTTTAACCCGTGGAAAATATAC
The DNA here is from genome assembly GCA_017311375.1 of Mytilus coruscus. Classification (NCBI taxonomy): domain Eukaryota; kingdom Metazoa; phylum Mollusca; class Bivalvia; order Mytilida; family Mytilidae; genus Mytilus; species Mytilus coruscus. Next base: position 13,302 of record JAASAO010003896.1, on the reverse strand, counting down.
ACTTTGTTGTATTTGTAACCTCGTTCATCAATATATACTGTTCGTTTGATTATATTCTCAATCTATTTATGTGTTCCTAACCTAGGAGGGTTATTCATTTTTAAACAGTATATCTGTATCTTTATCTGTATCTGTATACGTAATTCTGCCAATCAAGGCACACCTCCGTATAGGAGGAAAGTAGTTCACCACCGACATTCCTCCACCACTATTTACACACAGTTCTATATTCAATCCTTATTGTCCATACTTTTATTCACATTTTTTTTTCATTTAAATATATATATGTACGTCTCGACAGTGTTAAAATTTAACAACTACATTTAATATAATAAAAATTTATGTTAAAAATAAGACAACAATAATATAATACAAACAATAAAATCTCTTCTTTTAACACTGTTAAAAAATAATAAAATGAATAGTTATGGAATCCTTGAAAAACTATGGGGCTTTAAATAGCTAAGAAGGGAGACGTCCATGTGCACCCCCAGTTTTGTTGTAACTACAATAAATTCACATCTCATTGCTTTCTATTTGCTCTAGTATCAAGTTTTGCCAACAAGGCATAGCGTTTGGAATGAAGTGTATATAGAAGTTAGCGGCATAATGGTACCAAGTGATTACAAATTCTCTCTTCTATATTCTTGTGAATTTTCTTTGAAACATAGTAATATGGGTCGACAATTAATGTTATCAAGTCAATAGGTGTTTTCAAGCTTTCTTTTGCTAAGACTCGACTACTTTTATTTAATATTTAAGAATCTCTCTTGTTGGTGTCAACAAATTACACAACAAAATAAAATGTTTAGTGGTTTCATCAGCATTGTTACATAGTCTACATATTGGACTTGTTGTATGTTTTGAATATTCAGCTTTATTAGATTGAAGTATGCACGTGCCAGTTGCTAGTTTAGTGCACATAGATATTTTCCTTTATCTCAGTTTTGTTTGCACTTGCTGTTTTAAGCAAGGGTTGTATTTTGCCAATATCATATTCATCTTTAAGATATATATCTTAATGTTGAGTACCCTTTCATTTTGGATGTAATGGCATCTTCCCAGTACTTATGTATCTTTGTGGTTATCATCTTCTTCCATTTTATTTTTAGTAAAGGATTTTCAAGATACTGCAATAAGTCTAAAATTTCATATTTAGCACAGATTTTCTTCAGTTCAATAAACCAACTATTACTTGAATAGGTTTTAATTTGAAGTTGTCGTTCTGCTAATTGCCATTCAATAGAGGATCTAGTTATGTTTCCAAATAATGTAATAATTTTGATATCGATCTCAGCTTCAAGTGGGAGTAGGCCTGATAATATGTATACAGCAGGGTCAGCTACATTTACGTTGAGAGATAGAAACTGTTTTATCCACCTTTTATGTTGTTGTTGTTGAACAAGGTCTAAATTTTTACCTGTAGGGACCAGGACTTCTAAACCACACGTTAATACTGGTAAAATATATGTTTTAAATAAAGAGATCAATGTTTCAGGATCTGATCCATTTTCGCCATGTAATCCTGCCCCCTTAAGCATGATAAGACTGTACATAGATCTTCAGGCTTTTTGATATTTTCTGCGATGGTTGTTTGGGTTGAGTCTTTCTGAGATTTTTTTATTCCAATATGTGAGGATTCTTGAACAATGGGAATATCAGTATTTTGAAGTTATCAAAAACCTTGTTCTATGTCTAACATTTCATTACATGATATAATTGGCAGAACTACACTTTTCTGTGGTTGAAGTAAATAACCCTCTCTTTGGCTGAAGTCAACCGCTATATTAACCATATTCTGAAGCTCAAATGGATTGTAAATATTAAAGCAACATCATCAGCACATGTTGGTGCACAGCAATTTATATTTCCAATTCTGCCTCCAAAGCCTGAATTACTGAGAATTTCTAAAAGAGGGTTGATATAAATTTTGTAGAGATCATCGCTTAAAGCTTCGCCTTGGCGTACTCCTTGCTCTACATTAACTAAGTGATTTGAGATATTATTTCCCTATTTAATACACGATGTTGCATTTGTATATAAATTTGTGATCAATAATATAGATTGTTTTGAGAATCCATTTTGAAAAAGACGTCTTATTTAGTTTGTATGAACTACAACGTCAAACGCAGATTTGCCATCTAGTAATGCTATATATGTAGGTAATTTGAGATCTTTACTCTCCCATTCAAATTCTTCAATGAATAATTCACAAAGCAGTGGAGTAGATTTTGCTGTGAAATCTTTCTGTAGTGGATTTTGATGTTTTAAGATCTCATTATTTTCCCTGTCTTTAAGTATTATCTCTATAATCTTTGAGTAGGTGGGTTTTAGCATTTTTTATGTCACCTTTGGTTTTAAATACAGGAAAAATAGTTCCAATTTTCAGTGTGTTGGGTATGTAGCATTGTTCAAAGCTTGTGTTAATGAGTAGCTGAAGATATTCTAAGCGTGACTGGCTAGCATGAATGAAGTTCTCAGCAGTAATGCCATAACAGTCCATAGCTTTATTCATATTTAATTTATTGATGGCTTGTTTTAATTCTTGAATTGAAACTTCCTCATGTGTAGTATTTTCTTGAGAGATCTGCAATATTAGTTTCGTTTCATTTTCCACAGAATCTAAATATTTCTGATTAAAATTTTTGATAATTTGATTTTTTGGCAAGATCAACAAAATGCTTGTCCACCCTTCCATAATACAATTATGATACATGATACAGGTAATAGATATTTGTTATTTTCTACAATTAGTTCTTCAAAAAATCGACCCATTTCCCTCTTTGTTTTCTAACTAGTTTTTAAAATAAAGCAGTATCATTGGATTTAGCGTCCAAAATTTGTTGGCGTTCCTTAAATCTTTCGAGTGCTAGTTCTTTTCTACATAATTTTCTAAGATCATAAGTGGTTTATGTTTACATTAAGGTAGTAATTATTAGGTTCTCTTGGCTGGCCTTGTTGTTTCCACTCAAATAAGGCAATTTTCTTCCTTTTTAAAGCATGAAGTATATTTTCGTTCATTATTGGTAATTTATATTGTTTCTTTCTTTTGCTTTTTCTTGGAATGATTTTTGAGGTTGTATCTGATATTATATGCTTTAATTTGTCAAAGGCTTGCTCTTGATTCTTCAAATTCTCTGATTTAGGTTTCATTTTCTCCAATTTCTCATCAAGTATGGTTTTGTAGTCCCCCTTGTCTACCTTGTCCAGTTTACTTTACAGTTTTTAGTATTAGTATGTTCTTTCGATCTTTTGTAGGATATGTCACATTTCAATGATAGCAAAAGTGGAGTATGGTCAGAGACATTGCTTTGTAGTTCCTGTTCTTCAATTTTGAAAATATGTTCCTTGTATTGATCTTGATACAGTATATAATCAATTGCAGATATAGCCTGGCCACTTGGATGTATAAAGGTAATTCCAATTTCTACTGTTGAAAGTTTGTGCTCTGACATAAAGTTGCATATGGCTGTTTTTCGTTGCGAATTTGTTAGGCTGTATATGTTTTCGTTCAGGTCTCCGCCAATTATCAGTTGATGTGTATTTTTATAAATTTCAAGAACATGATCTAAACATTCATTAAGTTCCGTAAAATGGTTGTTCGAGCCCCTACATGGTAAGTTAACATATATAAAGATAGTATAGGGAGTTCCTAGCATTTCAATACACTTTCCTTACCCAATTGTAGTGGTGTGATAATGTTATCTAATTCTCTTTTCCAAAGGATAGCCACCCCTCCGTAACCTCGAGGCATATGACTTGCGGGGATTTGATCACACATATCAACTGCTTAACCAGTTCCATTTATATCTTTATGTAGATCTTGTTATAGGTGTAATGGACAATCAACTAGCCAATGTTCTAGAATAAGCATAATGTCAATCTTGCTCACAATCTCATGTATGAGTGGCCCAGTGGTTACAATATTTTTACAGTTTAAATTGTCAGATACAGTTTTCACTTTAAAATCTAAAACATGGTGCATATTATTTACATTGCTCAATTTATTTACATTAACATCGGATGTGGAATTACGTTGCTTTTCATTTTGGCCTACATTTGAATCATTTTCTATAATAATACTTAGCATATGAGTTTGTGTCTCTCTGGGTTGAGGCTTTCCTGGACTAAACATTGATGTTGAAGTTTTTCTGGTGTATAAAATAAGGGTTGCCTTCGTCGTGAACTCTGAAACTATGCAAGAGGTTGATGTTTTTCTACACCAGTAGAGGTATTTGTTGGTCTCTTTTGATCTGTACTAATCCTGTGTTCTTGATGACTGTTGGTTCTTGTATCAATGGTTTGATGGTGAGAATAGTATGGATGGTCTTTACATGGATTGTGTAAAGGTTCTGTCTCAATAAGGTTCGAAAAGCAGACACTATCCATGAATTGTCTATTTTCAGAATCTTGAGTTGGATAATGAATGTTTGCTGTATAAGAATAATGCTCAGGGTGAACGTTGTGGTAGGACCCACCATCGTCTCCCTGAACACTATTGTTATATCTTACTTGGTTGCGGTCATCGTACTTTTTGTATTACCTTTCTTCCAAATGGTTCGTAGTTGTTTGAGGATGGTAATAATGCCAACTGTTGGTATCGTAGTAATTATTGTTACTTATAAGACGATCAGAGGAGACGTTGAGGTAGAGCCCACCATCGCTCTTCTGATGTCTATAAGTATATTGCGGTGTAGATCTATCTGCACAGTTTCTTGATTCTTGTGTTAAATAGTCATAATGATGGTAATGTTGGTATGAATTAAGTTCCTCATTCTGGGAATATTATAGTTGTTACTCAGACGACCAGAGGAGATGTTGTGGTAAGGCCCACCATCGCACATCTGATGTCTATAAGTAAACTGTGTAGGTGTATCGACACCAGTTCTCGGGTCATATGATGGATAGTGATCCCAATGTTATGATTGATATGCATTATGACTGTCATTCAGGGATTAAAATCTGTGGCCTGTGTTTTTTAGTTTTTTGTTCTTATCTACGTCTAATAGCTGAGACAGCTCTTGGTCTATTTTTGTCAAAATATATTTGACCACTCTGTCCCTAATACCTATTGCGATCTCATCTCCACTATCATTCTCTCCATTTTTGTTATTACCATATATTGCTTGGTGAAGGTTTTTTATTGTGTGTTCTAATTCGATGTTTAAGTCTTCTAACTAAAAGGTTTGTCTTTTTTGATGCATTTTCATTTAAGATGACCTCTTTTATTATCAATTGCTCTTCTTTTTTCTTTAATTTTGTTCAATCTGTCTCATATCTTTGGATGTGAAGTAAGCTTCTGTTTGTTGTTATCAGGTTCCATAGCTGTTTGGTTATTCTTTTTTGTTTTTGATGAGAATAGTGAAGATTTAATAGTGGTATGGTTGTTATTTATTTGCTCTCTGCTCTTATCTTCAATAGCAATGGACTATATAGTAATATTAGGATTCTCTTTCAGGTTTTCTTTCGGAATATTTTCTGACAGTTGATCAGTTACACCTATACAGTTAAAGCAAGTGTCAGTGTTTTTGTCGATGCAATTACCATGAAACAATGCATAACATATTATACATGCACATTCCTTATTATCAAGGATTTCATTACAAGCAGGACAGTCTTCATATTTTTCCTCAAGAAGGAGAGACTCAGATGGTAAGAACATTGTTCTTATTAGAGATATCAGTTAATACTATAGTATGTTCCTTATTTGAAATTTGCTTTTGAGGCGATGTATTGCAATCAATCATTTGTACGTTTTCCTTGGTGTTACAGGAACGACATGAGTATGGGTGATCTTCCTTTTTCCAGTTTACAGATATCTTCTGGAGATAATTTATCACATCTGTAGTGAACCCAGTGACCTTTGACACATTGGACTGCTCTTGTTTTACAGTTGCGTTTGCAAACATAACATTTCTCCTCAGCGCTCACATTGATTTGATTGTCATCTTCATCACCAAGTCTTGATTTTGGATCCCAGGTTTGTAAGGCTTCGCGGAGTTTTTGAGCCCGTTTTTTATTTAGATCGTGTACATCAATACATGAATTATTAAGTTTTGTATTATCTATAATACATTGTAACTGTTGTAGGTCTCTTTCTAATAGCATTTTGGTATTTGCACCATTGATAAGTAAGCTACATTTTGTTAGGTAAGCTTATAAGAACTTTAAAAGATCGTTATCAAGGTTTCCGTTCCCTTTTTCGTCCGTATCTCGAACAGGACGGCAAAGTCAGCGCCAAACGAAGGAATATATTTGGACAGACTTCTTATTGGACACAATTTGTGGCTAAACACAGAGTGAGTTACATTTACACCATTGTATTTGATGCCTTCAAACTGTTCATCATATGTTTGAACTCTTTAGCTCTGATATACTGGATATTTAACTTTTAGAATTGCAACTTAATTTCGCGTTCAATGGACTGTGCTATTATTTATATTTGACATTATGTACATTGTAACATTAATTCAACACATTGTAAAATTGTATTTCATTTTGTATTTGTTAGATTGGTTCTTGATTAATGTATCGGCACCTGATAGTCTTTTTTGCTTGAACCTAATCGTCGGTTATACATAATGGCCAGGCTATTACATGTTGTTAGTCTTAATAAAAATAAATTTGATAATATTTTGATTCAAGAGAACAAGCTAAATTAGTTTGGTAGGTTGAGAAGGGAAGAATGTATAATGGACATAAATTTTGACACCAGGATCAATTGAAAATAAATAAAATTCAACCACCGATATTGTAAAGTAGCTCTCACTATTGTATAGCTGAAAATATGGTACTTTGAGCATATTCTTGCAAGCATAAGTTGACAAGGTAAAATATGGTATATTATTGTTTAAAGTGTGCATGTGCGTTTTTTATTAAAGAAATTGCTTTAATGCTATGGCGTATAGTCATCTTTGTGACCTATATCAAGCCAAACTTTTTGAGCAGATTCCTAGTCTGTCATTCTAAAAATCCTATGCATGTTTTCTAATGAAATACATTAAATGAAACAGTTGAAAAACAGCAGTGGGTATGTGAATTTTCAACATATGTTCTTGTCGATGTATTTTTGAATTAAGGAGACAACCGTTTAACTATCAAAGAACGTAGAAGTGCGTGTGAAAAAGTGCATTTTTAAACCTGCGATTTTGTTCTTGAGATGTTTCAACAAAATATCGAATTATGACATTTGTTGATTTAATATTGAAAATTTGACTGAATTATCCCTTATAAGGTTTAATGTTATTTAATTCGTGTTTCTTTTTGAAAGAGGTCAAGTTGCTCTTGTTCATTCATAAAATTATCGTAAAATCACTACGCATGGAATAGTAATGTAATCTTATCTTACATTATTTATTTTAAATCAAAAGTAGCACAGTTTACGCGATTTGATTACACTTACCATGTTTTCAATACATCCTTGAAATTACGGACCCTGTTATTTATTAAGGGTTTCCCTAATTGGGGATTGGTACTAATAGACTCCATTCTGTAATCAAATGATACAATGATCAACTGATCAAGGTTACTTCTCGAGACAGAGTCAAATGTCATAATGACCCTCTACCCCTCTAGGCTATCAACATGTACAATAATTACCTGTAATTCTCGGGAATTAAAAATTTGGCGTTTTATATTCTGAAGCTTTAAAAATCAAAAACATTTAAGTGAAAGAGTGTTTTTGTTTGTCGTATGTTAAATACTTTTATAATGTTTCGTCATGTCTCTGGTTTTTGGAAATGCGTGATCAGCGTCTTTTCATTGGATGGGTTAAAATAGACCATCAGTGTTCCAGCTTGATCGTTTTCACAGGGCGGTCCGCCTGCCCTTTCCCGACTGACGCCCTGTGCCCTTTTTATGATTCCCTGTGGCCTCTTTAAGACGCCCTGCCCGATTTTGTGAATTTCTACACGAAAAAAATGATTGTTTCCGATTTTGAACTTTTCCCAAGGGAGACAATCATGATCAGCCAATCAAAATCGTTGTTTCTCGTGATTATTGGGCATTGCAAACATGCTAAATTTTGAACTTGTTTGGATCATTTGAGTTGTATTCCTTTATCTGTATGTCAGAATTGTACAAATCGTTTTCATGGCAGATACATGAGCAAATTACGTGCTTTTGATGGTCCTTTAAATTAAATTGAATTTTCAACTCTTTGTCCTACACTTCCACACAATCTTATCAAACAAACGTGTTCCTATTTTATTAAATGGTCGTTTGAAAAATCTGAGCGCAAATCAGTTTGCTGCAGTTCATATAAAGCCTTCCTCTCATGTGAGAAAGGGAAATGTGCTAGATATATATACTTGAAGTGTGATGAGATGATTAAAGCTGTAAATTTTCTCCTTGACAACATTTTGTGTACGTTTCGACATAAAAGTGTATCGAGAGGTTTTATGTATTCCCATGTGTACCAATTGCACCCCTTTAACAGCAGACTTGTTCCTGTATTGTCATGAATCACAGTTTGTGGCCAAACTCAGTAAAGACCCGTCTAAATTCCACTTAATTGAAATAATCAACAACACTTACCGTTATATTGATGAGATGTTTTATGTAAATTCAAAAGTTCTCTGAATATACTTGCAAAATTAACCCGAAGGAACTTACTTTAAATAAATAAAATATAAACAGCGATAACTGTCTTTTCCTAGATTTAGATATTTCAGTTTTTACACGGGAAACTCGTCACAAAAATTTACGACAAAAAGGACGAATTTTTGTACTCTATTTTTTATTTTGTTTTTGTGGACACTGATATTCCTTTGGCATATTGTTACCAAATTTCAGTTTGTTTTGTCAAACTAAACTGTTCAACTGGTCAGAAAGTTAAACGAACTGCTGTAGAAAAACACAGTGAAGTCGTGAAAGTGCAAGGTGATAAAATAAAGCATACTTACCATCCTATTAGACTTTCATTTCATTTCATTGATATTATGAAAAATCATTCAAATAGTTTCTATTCATATTTGTATTGCAATTGGCATGCAAAAGGAGATAGGTTGTAATTTTTGAATTGTCCAAACTCAGATTTCATACAATTTAAAAAAAAAAAGTCTTCTATATTCATAAAAAAACAAGTTCGTTTGAATTAAATCATCTTATATTCAGTAAAATATATGTGACATTACATTACGTTGTTAAAAAGTTTCCATGGGAAATAATCCAAAATCATTGATCTTTTGAAATATAGATCTTATCATCTCCTTTTAACACTTCAAGAGAACATATTTAAATTTAAAGTATACTTCACTAAGTATTGTATTAATTTGGGATTAATTCAAAGAAAGCTTTGTAGCGTGCATAGGAAACCCTTTTTTGGAAGAAATAATACAAAACTTAAATTTGGACATTTTTAAAGTAATTCAAAACTTACTAGCTATCACATTTTGAATGGCAATTACAATAAAGATATGTATAAATATACTCTGCAGAATAATCATAATATCAATGAAGAGGAAGTCTAATAGGATTTTAAGTATGCTTTATTTTATCACCCTGCACTTGACAGCAGTTCGTTCAAAATTTTGACCAAATGAACAGTTTGGTTTGATAGAACAAATTGCAATTTGGTCAGAATTTTGTAAAAACTGCAATAGGTAGGGAACAACACTAACAGTCAAGTCACAGTAAATGACCACCTATTTATAAGCTCTCACAATACGTTTTGTACAATTTAAATGGACAAATTGTATTGACAATTTTTCCAACTGGTGAGACAATAGGCATTACATTAGAACAAAGGTTAGCTTATATCTCGTTTGGTCTAAAGTTAACTTAATAGATATAAGAAGATGTGGTATGAGTGCCAATGAGACAACTCTCCATCCAAGTCAAAATTTATAAAAGTTAACCATTATAGGTCAAAGTACGGTCTTCAACACGGAGCCTTGGCTCACACCGAACAGCAAGCTATAAAGGGCCCCAAAAATTACTAGTGTAAAACCATTCAAACGGGAAAACCAACGGTCTAATTTATATAAAAAACGAGTTTGATAAACAGTGTATTTCATCTATATTAATATAAATATGGTTATAACCAAGGTAATTAAAATTATATGTTTAAAAACTTAAAATCACAAGAACAAAGTATTGACATTATTATTAATATCTCGAGAAAAATGCAAGTACAGATCTTTAGTCATGGGTAATTTTGTTATATGTTTCCTGAATTATTCGATGTTGAAGATTTACGAGCGTATTGATCAAAATAGTACAAATACATTTTATTTGCGCTGGGTAATTTAACACCTGGTCTGTTCTTCCGTGTTATTTCTACCGCATTTTTCTGAAGAACTTGATATCAGGTTTAAATCGGTATACTTTACTGCGTGATATGTTTGCACTCTCAATTCGTACCCGTCATTCGAATATTTACATACTTTTACAAAGAATGTTGAAAGTAGCGTTAAAAACAAACAATCAATCAATCAATCAATGTCTGGAGTATCAGAACACCCTGAAATTCATTAGCAAGATTCATGTCAGACTACTGTACCGTTTGAACCGTTTTTAAATCCATTACCCAGTAACTACCTTTTTACATAATACTTATACCGGGGGTATATTTGATGACCAATACCTCACAGTTCAACTTGTCTCTTATAGTATAGCTAGTTTACTACTAAACAGAACAATATATATACATATATACAAGTCTAAATTGAAAATAACGTTCAAACCTATGATTGCGTTGGATAAAAACCACAATTTTTATACGTGTGCATGCAAAACAAATTTCTTGTTAGAGAGGTCTAAATACAGCACAAACAACATTTTCCAAAAGACCAAATAAGTGAAAAAGTATATTTTAACAAAACGCATTTGACTAGCAGGTCGAACAACGGATGTTCTTAAACCCTGCTGACTGCCATTGGCGTTTGCCAAATAAACGGATCACCAGATGTAACAAAATGGATCTTATTTATTAATTTAATATATTTTAACAAAACGCATTTGACTACATGTAGCAGGTCGAACAACTGATGTTCTTAAACCCTGCTGACTGCCATTGGCGATTGCCAAATAAACGGATCACAAGATGTAGCAAAATAGATCTTATTATTAATTTATTACCAAACAGAAAACAATAAACTTGCGGAAAAGATGGTATACCGCAAACATGAGGTGCAAAAATTTGTACACCATATCCGGATTTCGACAATTAATGTCTCTTCAGTGATGTTAGGAATCGAAACGGTATTTGGAAGTCCATATAATTTACCTCAATTTAGGATAGACTCTTGAATTTTGAAAGAGTCAAAATAGGATGAACGGATCATATAAACCCGAAGGCAAATATAATACAAGCCCAAACGAAAAAATATAAACAAGTCTAAATTGAAAACAACGTTCAAACCTATGATTGCGTTGGATAAAACCGCAATTTTATACGTGTGCTTGCAAAACAAATTTCTTGGTAGAGGGTCTAAATACAGCACAAACAACATTTTCCAAAAGACCAAATGAGTGAAAAAGTATATTTTAACAAAACGCATTTGACTAGCAGGTCGAACAACTGATGTTCTTAAACCCTGCTGACTATATATATAATATATATATATATATATATATATATACAACTCGTCTAAACATCAGCCCAACAATGTTAGATCTGTAAATTTGCTTTCGCAAATTTTTTGTTCTTCCCTCGCCGGGATTCGAACTCATGCTACTGAGATATCGTGACACCAAATCGCCTGCACTTTATCCGACACGCTAGACCACACGACCACCTAGGCTTCACAAATAAAAGCTTTCGGTGGCCGGGTGTTACCTTTCCTCGTCAGTTTTAATCTAGCGTCGTAATACAGTACATGATATATAAGGCATGAAGATGGAATTGTTACAGATCAGCTGAAATATCTATTGTAAAGGATCCTACAAATTAATGCAAGATACAGTCACAGAAATAATTATATTTATAAGTACGTCTGAACCAGTGACAACTCTACAACAGATTACTCCATCGGATCACCAGCAGTGATGGCGATACATGGCTGTGTACATTCTGTATATACAACTCGTCTAAACATCAGCCCAACAATGTTAGATCTGTAAATTTGCTTTTTCGCAGATAAGGAAAAAATTATATAAGTCTAAAATTTTGTTATCGTTCTTATAACATCGTTACTGTCGTCACCTTTTAAATTTTAGAATTGTGCCAGTTCATATCGCACATTACTATTTTTATTTGAAGCATATCTTTGCAGTCTCTGTTGTAAAAAGCTATATAACCTATGTCATGTTTAAAATTTTTAGAATTGTACAAGCGTTTAAACTATGATGTTCGGTTTAACTGTTTTATTGTATAAATTTCAAGATTGTTATAGTTTAATCAAAGTAGATTGATATGATTCATTTGACATCCATGATCATAATCATACTGATGAAGGATATATGTTATCAGAAATATTTATAAATAATTACATTTATAGTTTTCTTTTTTTGTTATTGGTGTTGTTTTGTACACTTTTCAGGCGTTTATATAATTTATTCATTGTGTACATGTATCGTTACTCGTAACGATCCAGCGCCCTCGTGGGAAAGATCGTTGACTAGTATTCAGACGTTATATATATACATATATATATATACATAATTACTCTAAATATCAGCGCAACAATGTTAAATCTGCGAATTTGCGGAAGCAAATTTTTTTGTTCTTCCCTCGTGGGGATTCGAACTCATGCTATTGGGACATCGAGACAACACCGCCTGCACTGTGCCAGCGCTCTAGACCACTCGGCCACCTAGACGGAACTTAAAATTTAGCTTTCGGTGGCCTAGTGTTACCTTTCCTCGTCAGTAGAATCTAGTTTGTAACACAATACATGATATATTAGGCATGAAGTTGGAATTGATTGCAGATTAGCTAAATTATCTATCGTAAAGGATCGTAAGATGCAATCATAGAAATAATTACGTTTAAACCAGTGATAACTTTACGACAGATGCATCCATTGGATCACCAGTGAAGGTGATACAGGGCTGAAAATACAGATTATATTCATAATTACTCTAAATATCAGCACAACAATTTTAAATCTGCAAATTTGCGGAAGCAAATTTTTGTTCTTCCCTCGTCGGGATTCGAACTCATGCTATTTGGATATCGAGACAACACCGCCTGCACTGTGTCCAGCGCTCTAGACCACTCGGCCACCTAGACTGAACTTAAAATTCAGCTTTCGGTGGCCTAGTGTTACCTTTCCTCGTCAGTAGAATCTAGAGTTGTAACACAGTACATGATATAATAGGCATGAAGATGGAATTGATTGCAGATTAGCTAAATTATCT
>JAASAO010004160.1:0-16022 GCA_017311375.1 Mytilus coruscus | reverse complement strand
TTGATAGAAATACACATCAACATTCATCAAAGTTGGGTGTATGAAATTTGAATTGGTCTGCACTTGAGGTAAAATTGATGTGTACCTGAAGTAAACAAAGCTTTCGAAAGTTTTTATGGTAATACACATCAATATTCGTCAAATGAGGTGTAGGTAGATTGAATTGGTCTGTATTTGAGGTACAATTGATGTGTACCTCAGGTAGACAAAGCCTGTCGAAAGTTTTGATGGTAATACACATCAATACTCATCAGAGTTGCGTTTATGTAAGTTGCATTGGTCTGTACTTCAGGTACATTTGATGCGTAGCTGAAGTAGACAAAGCCTGTTGAATGTTTTGATGGTAATACACATCATTGCTCATCAAAGTAAGGTGTATGTAAGTTGCATTGGTCTGTATTTGACGTACAGTTGATTTGAACTTCAAGTAGACAAAGCTTTCGAAAGTTTTGATGGTAATACACATCAATATTCATCAAAGTGAGGTGTATTTAGATTGTATTGGTCTGCATTTGAGGTACAGTTGATGTGAACCTCATGTAGACAAAGCCTGTCAAAAGTTTTGATGGTAATACACATCAATATTCATCAGGTTGGGTGTATGTAAGTTACATCGGTCTGTACTTGAGGTACATTTGATGCGTACCTGAAGAAGACTAAACCTGTTGAGAGTTTTGATGGGAATACACATCAATACTCATCAGAGTTGGGTGTCTGTAAGTTACATTGGTCTGTACTTGAGATACAGTTGATGTGAACCTGAGGTAGACAAAGCCTGTTGAAAGTTTCGATGGTAATACACATCACTATTCATCAAAGTTGAGTGTATGTAGATTGAGTAGGTTTGTACTTGAGGTACAGTTAATTTGTACTTCAAGTAAACAAAGCTTTCGAAACTTTTTATGGTAATACACAACATTATTCATCAGAGTTGGGTGTATGTAGATTTAATTGGTCTGTACTTCAGGTACAGTTGATGTGTTCCTCCAGTAGACAAAGCCTGTCGAAAGTTTTGATGGTAATACACATCAACATTCATCAAAGGTGGATGTATGTAATTTGAATAGGTCTGCACTTGAGGTACAGTTGATGTGTACCTGAAGTAGACAGAGCCTTCTATAGTTTGGATGGAAATATGCATTTATATTCATCAGAGTTGGGTGTATGTAAGTTGCATTGGTCTGTACTTGAGGTACAGTTCATGTGTACCTAATGTAGACAAAGCGTGTCGAAAGTTTTGAAGGTAATTCACAACACATCAATATTCATCAAAGTTGGGTGTATGTAGATTTAATTGGTCTGTACTAGAGGTACATTTGATGTGTACCTGAGGTAGACGAAGCCTGTCGAAAGTGTTGATGGTAATACACATCAAAATTCATCAAAGTGAGGTGTGTGTGAGTTGCATTGGTCTGTACTTGCGGTACAGTTGATGTGTACCTAAAGTAAACAGAGCCTTCTAAAGTCGGGATGGAAATATACATTAATTATCATCAGAGTTGGGTGTATGTAAGTTGCATTTGTCTGCATTTGAAACACAGTTTGTGTGTACCTCAAGTAAAGAAAGCTTTCGAAAGTTTTTATGGTAATACACATCAATATTCATCAATGTGAGGTGTATGCAGGTTATATTGGTCTATATTTGAGGTACAGTTGATTTGTACTTCAAGTAGACAAAGCTTTCGAAAGTTTTGATGGTAACACATCAATATTCATCAAAGTGAGGTGTATGTGCATAGAATTAGTCTGTACTTGAGGTACAGTTGATGCATACCTGAAGTAAACTTAGCCTGTTGAAAGTTTTGATGGAAATCTGATCAATACTCATTAGAGTTGGGTGTATTTAAGTTGCATTGGTCTGTACTTGAGGTACAGTTGATGCGTACCTGAAGTAGACTAGGCCTGTTGAAAGTTTTGATGGAAATACACATATATACTCATCAGAGTTGGGTGTATGTAAGTTACATTGGTCTGGACTTGAGATACAATTGATGTGTACCTCAGGTAGACAAAGCCTGTCGAAAGTTTTGATGGTAATACACATCAATATTCATCAGAGTGGGTGTATATAAGTTGCATCGGTCTGTACTTGAGATATATTAGATGTGTAACTCAAGTAGACAAAGCATGTCGAAAGTTGTGATGGTAAAACACATCACTATTCATCAGATTTAGGTGTATGTAGATTTAGTAGGTCTGTACTTGAGGTACAGTTGATTTGCACTTCAAGTGAACAAAGCTTTCGAAAGTTTTGATGGTAACACACATCAATATTCATCAAAGTGAGGTGTATGTGGATTATACTGGTTGGAACTTGAGGTACAGTTGATGTGTACCTCAGTTAGACCAAGCATGTCGAAAGTGTTGATGGTAATACACATCAATAGTCATCAAAGTGAGGTGTATGTAAGTTGCATTGGTCTTTACTTGAGGTACAGTTGATGTGTACCTGAACAAGACATAGTCTTCTAAAGTTTGGATGGAAATGTACATCAATATTCATCAGAGTTGGGTGTATGTAAGTTGCATTGGTTTGCACTTGAGATACAGTTGATGTGTACCTTAAGTAGACAAAACCTTTCGAAAGTTTTGATGGTAATTCACATCACATCAATATTCATCAGAGTTGGGTGTATGTAGTTTAAATTGGTCTGTACTTAAGGTACAGTTGATTTGTACCTCCAGTAGACAAAGCCTGTTGAACGTTTTGACGGTAAAACACATCACTATTCATCAAAGTTGGTTGTATGTACATGGAATTGGTCTGCACTTGAGGTACAGTTCATTTGTACTTCAAGTAGACAAAGCTTTTGAAATGTTTGATGGTGATACACATCAATATTCATCAAAGTGAGGTGTATGTAGATTGAATTGGTCTGTATTTGAGATACAGTTGATGTGTACCTCAGGTAGACAAACCTTTCAAAATTTCTGATGGTAATACACACTCTTTTCGTCAGAGTTGGGTGTATGCAGATTGAGTAGGTCTGCACTTGAGGTACAGTTGATTTGTACTTCAAGTAGACAAAGCTTTCAAAATTTTTGATGGTTATACACATCAATATTCATCAAAGTGAGGTATATGTAGGTTATATTGGTTTGTATTAGAGGTACATTTGATGTGTATCTCAGGTAGACAAAGCGTACTACACCATAAAAACCAATTATACCAAGCACGTTTCAATAGATACACCATAAAACATCATAGTACTATCTTACTGCACCATAAAAACCAATTATACCAAGCATTTTTCAATAGATATACCATATAACATCATAGTACTATCTTACTACACCATAAAAACCCATTACACCTAGCATGTTTCAATAGATAGACCATATAACATCATAGTACTATCTCACTCCACCATAGCAACCAATTATACCAAGCATGTTTCTATGGAAACAATATCTAACAACATAGTACTATCTTACTACACCATAAAAACCAATTATACCAAGCATTTTTTCAATAGATAGACCATATAATATCACAGAACTATCTTACTACACCATAAAAACCAATTAAACCAAGCATGTTTCAATAGATATACCATATAATATCATAGTACTATCTTAGTACACCATAAAAAAATATTATACCAAGCATGTTTCAATAGATAGACCATATAACATCATAGTACTATCTTATTCCACCATAAAAACCAATTATACAAAACATGTTTCTATAGATACAACATCTAAGAACATATTACTATCTTACTACACCATGAAAACCTATTATACCAAACATGTTTCAATAGATAGACCATATAACCTCATAGTACTATCTTAATACACAATAAAAACAATTATACCAAGCATGTTTCAATAGATAGACCATATAACATTATAGTACTATCTTACTACACCATAAAAACAATTATACCAAGCATATTTCAATAGATAGACCATATAACATCGTAGTACTATCTTACTACACCATAAAAAACAATTATACCATGCATGTTTCAATAGATAGACCATATAACATCATAATACTATCTTACTACACCATAAAACCAATTATACCAAAGATGTTTCTATAGTTTAACTATCTAACATTATAGAACTATCTCACTACACCATAAAAACCAATTATACCGAGCATGTTTAGATAGATAGACAATTAAACAAAATAGTACTATCTTACTACACCATCAAAACCAATTATACCAAACATGTTTCTATATAATTAACATCTAACAACATAGTACATTCTTACTACACCATAAAAACCAATTATACCAAGCATGTTTCAATACTAGTTTCAATACTAGTTTGAATGCTAGTTTCAATACTAGTTTCAATGCTTAGTCTTTAGTTTTCTATGTTGTGTCATCTGTACTATTGTTTGTATGTTTGTCTTTTTATTTTTGGCCATGGCGTTGTCAGTTTGTTTTTGATCTATGAGTTTGACTGTCCCTCTGGTATCTTTTGTCCCTCTTTTTCAATAGATAGACCATATAACATCATGGTCCTATCTTACTACACCAAAAAAACAATTATACCAAGCATGTTTCAATAGATAGACCATATAACATCATAGTACTATCTTACTACACCATAAAAAACAATTATACCAAGCATGTTTCAATAGATAGACCATATAACATCATAGTACTATCTTACTACACCATAAAAACCAATTATACCAAAAATGTTTCTATTGTTAAACCATCTAACATTATAGAACTATCTCACTACACCATAAAAACCAATTATAAAAAGCCTGTTTAGATAGATAGACAATTAAACAACATAGTACTATCTTACTACACCATCAAAACCAATTATACCAAGCATGTTTCAATTGATATACCATATAACATCATAGTACTATTTTACTACACCATAAAAACCAATTATATCAAGCATTTTTTTATAGATACAACATCTAACAACATAGTACTATCTTACTACACCATAAAAACCAATTATACCAAGCAAGTTTCAATAGATAGACCATATAACATCATAGTACTATCTTACTACACCATAAAAAACAATTATACCAAGCATGTTTCAATAGATAGACCATATAACATCATAGCACTATCGTACTACACCGTAAAAAACAATATACTAAGCGTGTTTCAATAGATAGACCATATAACATCATAGTACTATCTTACTACACCATAAAAACCAATTATACCAATCATGTTTCAATAGAAGACCATATAACATCACAGTACTATCTTACTACACTATAAAAAACAATTACACCAAGCATGTTTCAATAGATAGACCATATAACATAATAGTACTATCTTACTACACCATAAAAAACAATTATACCAAACATGTTTCATTAAATAGACCGTATAACATCATAGTACTATCTTACTACACCATAAAAACCAATTATACCAAGCAGGTTTCATTAGATCGACCATATAACATCATAGTTTTATCTTACTACACCATAAAAACCAATTATACCAAGCATGTTTCTATAGATACAACATCTAACATCATAGTACTATCTTACTAAACCATAAAAACTAATTATACCAAAGATGTTTCTATAGTAAAACCATCTTACATTATAGAACTATCTCACTACACCATGAAAACCAATTATACCAAGCATGTTTAGATACATAGACAATTAAACAACATAGTACTATCTTACTACACCATCAAAACCAATTTTACTAAATATGTTTCTAAAGATACAACATGTAAAAACATAATACTATCTAATTACACCATAAAAACCAATTATACCAAGCATGTTTCAATAGATAGACCATATAACATCATAGTACTATCTTACTACACCATAAAAACCAATTATACCAAGCATGTTTCAATAGATAGACCATATAACATCATAATACTATCTTACTACACCATAAAAAAACCAATTATACCAAGCATGTTTCAATAGATAGACCATATAACATCATAGTACTATCTTACTACACCTTAAAAACCAATTATACCAAGCATGTTTCAATAGATAGACCATATAACATCATAATACTATCTTACTACACCATAAAAAACCAATTATACCAAGCATGTTTCAATAGATAGACCATATAATATGGAACGCCACAGCTGTCTTATGTGGAACTCTGATATTACGTTATGTTGTTTTATTATTACTTTATGATATTTTGTCTTTACATAATATGGTTTTGACATTACGTAATGATGTTTTGGTATAATTCAATATGGAATAGTCATTACTTAATGATATTTCGATATTACACGATATGGTTTCGTATTTACTTGATATAGTTTTGTCATTGCTTAATATGGTTTTGTCATTACTCGATGTGGTTTCACCATTATTTAATGTGGTTGTGTCATTAGGCAATGTGGTTTTAACATTACTTGATGTGTATGTGACTTAACGTAATGTAGTTGTTTCATTACATGATGTGGTTTTGTTATTTCGTAATGATGATTTGCCAATTCTTTATATGGCTTTAACACTACGCAATGATGTTTCAAAATTTGACGATTTTACACTACATGATGTGTTTGTTTCAGTATTTGATGTGGTCCTGTCATTCTTTGATGTGGTTATCACATTACTTGATGAGGTAAAACCACGTGACCATTTCGGAAAAAATATGTTCTTTTTAAACCGATTACTATATGTCGTTTGTTTAATGTGCTTTGGTTGAGTATCGCTATCCATTGAGTTAAAGTTCAAATTAAAGTTTGAGTTGTTGTTCAGAGTTATTTGGTATGAAAAATGGGGAACGGCAGACAAAAATAAGAAAGAAGTACTAAAAAAATTAACAGTATTTCGGACATAAGGGGATATCTCCAAATCACTTGTTACTACCGTTTTTTTCCTTAGTTCTCAAATGGAAGCAGTATTATAATAAATTCGTAAAAGATTCCACGGAACCCTGTGTCTCGCTTGATATTGCTGCTGTCAGTGTAAAAGCGTAATGTTGACTGTACATTTATCGGTACATTTATCGGTAAAAACAAAATTTAAAAAAAAATTTTTTTCTGTAGATGCCTTATCTTGATCTGGAGTAATAACTCCTATACAAGTTTTACAACAATTCATGGAGGTTTACAAATTTATCATGTCAAAACAGTTTAATTCGGTAACATTTAATGCAAAAAAAAAAAAAAACAAAATTATATAAAAATAAGAAAATGTGGTATGATTGCCAATGAAACAACTCTCAACCACATACCAAATGACGTAGAAGTTAACAACTATATGTGACTGTATGGTTTTCAACAATGAGCAAAACCCATACCACATAGTAAGCTATAAAAGGTCCCGAAATGAAAAATGTAAAAACAATTCAAACGAGAAACCTTACGATCTAAACGATGAAGACGCCGACGCCACTACCGACGACGGAATATAGGTTTGTTGTGTCTCACTGCCGCTACATTAATGTTGCAGGCTCGACACAAATAAAAAAACGTGTACTTTATTGTCAACAAATGAGACACTTTAAATCAACTCACACTAAAGTTACAGGGAAATGGGGGGGGGGGGGGATCGAACTAAGCGACAAAGCATCAATTCTATAAAATAAGAATTGTCCGATTTTTTTTTTTTTTTTAGTGTGTATGATCATTTGACCTATTAGCCAATATGTACCCGTTTCCGAGCTCGACTGCCACCCTGTAACGTATTCGCTACTCATTCGATCCTTATTCGCTTTTTTAAAGTTGCACCTTTTAAATGCTTTCTTTTCTTTTTTTTTTTCATTTCTTTGGTGTTAACTATTGGTTCGTAGACGTGAAATAACCCTATTATAGCGTATGTACCCGTTTCAGCGCTCCACTGATACCCTGTTACTTATTCGTTCATTATTCAGTTTTTTGTATGTTGCACCTTTTTAATGCTTTCTTTTCTTTTCTTTGGTGTTATCTAAGGGTTCGTAGACGTGAAATAACCCTATTACCGCGTATGTACCCGTTTCAGCGCTCGACTGATACCTGTTACTTATTCGTTTCGTATTCGTTTTTTATGCGTTGCATGTTTTCAATGCTTTCTTTTCCTTTATTTGTTTGTCTCTTGGTTTTAGCTTTGAGTTTGTAGAGTTGAAATAACCGTATAAGCGCGTATCTACCCGTATCAGCGCTCGACTGATACCTGTTACTTATTCGTTCCTTATTCGCTTTTTATACGTTACATGTTTTCAACAGTCCGAGGTAAGGTTAGGGTTTAGCGCTCACATACATGTTAAACTCCGCCACGTGCACTTTCTTTATGTGCCTGCCCGAAGTCAGGAGCCTGTAGTTCAATGGTTGTCGTTGTTTCATGTGTGTCATATTTGTTTTTCGTAGATTGTCTAGTTATAAATTAGACCGTTAGTTTTCTCGTTTGAATTGTTTCACATTTTCACGTGGTGGCCTTTTTTAGTCGACTATACGGTGTGTTGAAGGCTGTACGGTTGCCTATGATTGCTTACATCCACTGCATTTAAACTCTGGTGGATAGTTGTCTCATTGGCAATCACACCACATCTAACTTTATTTCAATTTCTATGTTGTGTTTTGTATACAGTAACATTGTTTATTTTTTGTACGCATACCCCTGAGCCCTCTTTTCGGAAACCCGAGCAAAAGCCCTTGATCCGCGATAGAAAATTTAAATACGAACTCATATTAGATAACTCGAATTTCAACTCGAAATCTTAATCTAAATGAGACTCAAATTCGAGTCTAACTCGAACTCTACCTTTAAATGTGACTCAAACTCGAAGTTCAACTCGAAACTCAATGCTAACTAGAACTTTAATTCTAATAATGGCTTTAAAATTTCGAATTTCGAAATTGAACACTAACTCAAAGTTTAACTCGAACAGTAACCCGAACTTTAATTTGAACTCTAACTTGATGGATGGCCACACTCATCCAAGGCACATAAAACATGGAAATCTATTTAAAAATAGAACTAGTTTTTCCGAATTGGTCACGTGGTTTTACCTTATCAAGTAATGTGATAACCACATCAAAGAATGACAGGACCACATCAAATACTGAAACAAACACATCATGTAGTGTAAAATCGTCAAATTTTGAAACATCATTACGTAATGTTAAAGCCATATAAAGAACTGGCAAATCATCATTACGAAATAACAAAACCACATCATGTAATGAAACAACTACATTACGTTAAGTCACATACACATCAATTAATGTTAAAACCACATTGCCTAATGACACAACCACATTAAATAATGGTGAAACCACACCGAGTAATGACAAAACCATATTAAATAATGACAAAACTATATCAAGTCAATACGAAACCATATCGTGTAATATCGAAATATCATTAAGTAATGACTATTCCATATTGAGTTATATCAAAACATCATTAGGTAATGTCAAAACCATATTATGTAAAGACAAAATATCATCAAGTAATAATAAAACAACATAACGTAATATCAGAGTTCCACATAAGACAGCTGTGGCGTTCCATAATATAACATCATAGTACTATCTTACTACACCATAAAAACCAATTATACCAAGCATGTTTCAATAGATAGACCATATAACATCATAGTACTATCTTACTACACCATAAAAAACTATTATACCAAGAATGTTTCAATAGATAGACCATATAACATCATAGTACTATCTTACTATACCATAAAAACCAATTATACCAAGCATGTTTCTATAGATAGACCATATAACATCATAGTACTATCTTACTACACCATAAAAACCAATTATACCAAAGATGTGTCTATAGTTAAACCATCTAACATTATAGAACTATCTCACTACACTATAAAAACCAATTATACCAAGCATATTTAGATAGATAGATAATTAAACAACATAGTACTATCTTACTACACCATCAAAACCAATTATACCAAACATGTTTCTATAGATAAACCATCTAACAACATAGTACTATCTAACTACACCATAAAAACAAATTATCACAAGCATGTTTCATTATATAGACCATATAACATCATAGTACTATGTTACTACACCATAAAAACCAATTATACAAAGCATGTTTCAATAGATGGACCATATAACATCTGAGTACTATCTTACAACACCACAAAAAACAAATATACCCAGCATGTTTCAATAGATAGACCAAATAACATCATAGTAATATCTTACTACACCATAAAAAACAATTATATCAAGCATGTTTAGATAGATAAACAATTAAACAACATAGTACTATCTTACTACACCATCAAAACAAATTATACCAAACATGTTTCTATAGATACAACATCTAAAAACATAGTACTATCTTACTACACCATAAAAAACAATTATACCAAGCATGTTTCAATAGATAGACCATATAACATCATAGTACTTTTTACTACACCTTAAAAACAATAATGCCAAGCATATTTCAATAGATAGACCATATAACATCATAGTACTATCTTACTACACCATAAAAACCAATTATACCAAGCATGTTTCAATAGATAGACCATATAACATCATAGTTCTTTTTACTACACCATAAAAAACAATTATACCAAGCATGTTTCAATAGATAGACCATATAACATCATAGTACTATCTTACTACACCATAAAAAAACAATTATACCAAGCCTGTTTCAATATATAGACCAAATAACATCATAGTACTATCTTAGTACACCATAAAAAAACAATTAAATCAAGCATGTTTAGATAGATAGACAATTAAACAAAATAGTACTATCTTACTACACCATAAAAACCAATTATACCAAGCATGTTTCAATAGATAGACCATATAACATCATAGTACTATCTTACTACACCATAAAACCAATTATACCAAAGATGTGTCTATAGTTAAACCATCTAACATTATAGAACTATCTCACTACACCATAAAAACCAAATATACCAAGCATGTTTCAATAGATAGACAATTAAACAACATAGTACTATCTTACTACACCATCAAGACCAATTATACCAAACATGTTTCTATAGATAAACCATTTAACAACATAGTACTATCTAACTACACCGTAAAAACCCAATTATACCAAACATGTTTCAATAGATAGACCATATAACATCATAGTACTATCTTACTACACCATAAAAACCAACTATACCAAGCATGTTTCAATAGATAGACCATATAACATCATAGTACTATCTTACTACACCATAAAAACCAATTATACCAAGCATGTTTCAATAGATAGACCATATAACATCATAGTACTATCTTACTACACCATAAAAACCAATTATACCAAGCATGTTTCAATAGATAGATCATATAACATCATAGTACTATCTTACTACACCATAAAAACCAATTATACCAAGCATGTTTCAATAGATAGACCATATAACATCATAGTACTATCTTACTACACCATAAAAACCAATTATACCAAGCATGTTTCAATAGATAGACCATATAATATCATAGTACTATCTTACTACACCATAAAAACCAATTATACCAAGCATGTTTCAATAGATAGACCATATAACATCAAAGTACTATCTTACTACTCTTACTACACCATAAAAACCAATTATACCAAGCATGTTTAGATAGATAGATAATTAAACAACATAGTACTATCTTACTACACCATAAAAACTAATTATACCAAACATGTTTCTATAGATACAACATCTAACAACATAGTACTATCTAACTACACTATAAAAACCAATTATACCAAGCATGTTTAGATAGAAAGAACATCTAACAACATAGTACTATCTTACTACACCATAAAAACCAATTATACCAAACATGTTTCTATAGATACAAAATCTAACAACATAGTACTATCTAACTACACCATAAAAACCAACTATCCCAAGCATTTTTCAATAGATAGAACATCTAACAACATAGTACTATCTTACTACACCATAAAAACCAATTATAACAAGCATGTTTCATTAGATAGACCATATAACATCATAGTACTATGTTACTACACCATAAAAACCGATTATACAAAGCATGTTTCAATAGATAGACCATATCACATCAGAGAACTATCTTACTACACCATAAAAAACAATTATACCAAGCATGTTTCAATAGATAGATTAAATGACATCATAGTAATATCATACTACACCATAAAAAACAATTATATCAAGCATGTTTAGATAGATAGACAATTAAACAACATAGTACTATCTTACTACACCATCAAAACAAATTATACCAAACATGTTTCTTTAGATACAACATCTAACAACATAGTACTATCTTACTACACCATAAAAACCAATTATACCAAGCCTGTTTCAATAGATAGACCATATAACGTCATAGTATTATCTTACTACACCATAAAAACCAATTATACCAAGCATGTTTCAATGATACATTATATAACATCATAGTACTATCTTACTACACCATAAAAAACAATTATACCAAGCCTGTTTCAATAGATAGACCATATAACATCATAGTACTATCTTACTACACCATAAAACCAATTATACCAAGCCTGTTTCAATAGATAGACCAAATAACATCATAGTACTATCTTACTACACCATAAAAAACAATTATATCAAGCATCTTTAGATAGATAGACAATTAAACAAAATAGTACTATCTTACTACACCATCAAAACCAATTATACCAAACATGTTTCTATATATACAACATCTAACAACATAGTACTATCTTACTACACCATAAAAACCAATTATACCACGCCTGTTTCAATAGATAGACCATATAACATCATAGTACTATCTTACTACACCATAAAAACCAATTATACTAAGCATGTTTCAATAGATAGACCATATAACATCATAGTACTATCTTACTACACTATAAAAAAAATATTATACCAAGAATGTTTCAATAGATAGACCATATAACATCATAATACTATCTTACTATACCATAAAACCAATTATACCAAGCATGTTTCTATAGATAGACCATATAAAATCATAGTACTATCTTAATACACCATAAAAACCAATTATACCAAAGATGTGTCTATAGTTAAACCATCTAACATTACAGAACTATCTCACTACACCATAAAAACCAATTATACCAAGCATGTTTAGATAGATAGATAATTAAACAACATAGTACTATCTTACTACACCATCAAAACCAATTATACCAAACATGTTTCTATAGATAAACCATCTAACAACATAGTACTATCTAACTACACCATATAAACCAATTATAACAAGCATGTTTCAATAGATACAACATCTAACAACATAGTACTATCTTACTACACCATAAAAACCAATTATAACAAGCATGTTTCATTAGATAGACCATATAACATCATAGTACTATGTTACTACACCATAAAAACCAATTATACAAAGCATGTTTCAATAGATAGACCATATAACATCAGAGTACTATCTTACTACACCACAAAAAACAATTATACCAAGCATGTTTCAATAGATAGACCATATAACATCATAGTAATATCTTACTACACCATAAAAAAAAATTATATCAAGCATGTTTAGATAGATAGACAATTAAACAACATAGTACTATCTTACTACACCATCAAAACCAATTATACCAAACATGTTTCTATAGATACAACATCTAACAACATAGTTCTATCTTACTACACCATAAAAACCAATTATACCAAGCATTTTCCAATAGATAGACCATATAACATCATAGTACTATCTTACTACACCATAAAAAACAATTATACCAAGCCTGTTTCAATAGATAGACCATAAAACATCATAGTACTATATTACTCCACCATAAAAACCCATTATACCAAGAATGTTTCTATAGATACAACATCTAACAATATAGTTCTATCTTACTACACCATAAAAACCAATTATACCAAGCATGTTTAAATAGATAGACCATATAACATCATAGTACTATCTTACTACACCGTGAAAAACAATTATACGAAGCATGTTTCAATAGATAGACCATATAACATCATAGAACTATCTTACTACATCATAATAACCAATTATACCAAAGATGTTTCTATAGTTAAACCATCTAACATTATAGAACTATCTCACTACACCATAAAAACCAAATATACCAAGCATGTTTCAATAAATAGACAATTAAACAACATAGTACTATCTTACTACACCATCAGGACCAATTATACCAAACATGTTTCTATAGATAAACCATCTAACAACATAGTACTATCTAACTACACCATAAAAACCAATTATACCAAGCATGTTTCAATAAATAGACCATATAACATCATAGTACTATCTTACTACACCATAAAAAAAAACAATTATACCAAGCATGTTTCAATAGATAGACCATCTAACATCGTAGTACTATCTTACTACACCATAAAAAACAATTATACCAAGCCTGTTTCAATAGATAGACTATATAACATCATAGTACTATCTTACTACACCATAAAAAGCAATTATACCAAGCATGTTTCAATAGATAGACCATATAACATCATAGTACTATATTACTCCACCATAAAAACCAATTATACCAAGAATGTTTCAATAGATACAACATCTAACAACATAGTACTATCTTACTACACCATAAAAACCAATTATACCAAGCATGTATAAATAGATAGACCATATAACATCATAGTACTATCTTACTACACCATAAAAACCAATTATACCAAAGATGTTTCTATAGTTAAACCATCTAACATTATAGAACTATCTTACTATACCATAAAAACCAAATATACCAAGCATGTTTCAATAGATAGACAATTAAACAACATAGTACTATCTTACTACACCATCAAGACCAATTATACCAAACATGTTTCTATAGATAAACCATCTAACAACATAGTACTATCTAACTACACCATAAAAACCAATTATACCAAGCATGTTTCCATAGAT
This sequence comes from Mytilus coruscus, assembly GCA_017311375.1. Classification (NCBI taxonomy): domain Eukaryota; kingdom Metazoa; phylum Mollusca; class Bivalvia; order Mytilida; family Mytilidae; genus Mytilus; species Mytilus coruscus. Next base: position 1,184 of record JAASAO010004160.1, on the reverse strand, counting down.
AGACCATATAACATCAAAGTACTATCTTACTACACCATAAAAACCAATTATACCAAACATATTTCAATAGATAGACCATATAACATCATAGTACTATCTTACTACACCATAAAAAACAATTATACCAAGCCTGTTTCAATAGATAGACCATATAACATCATAGTACTATCTTACTACACCATAAAAAATATTATACCAAGCATGTTTCAATAGATAGACCATATAACATCATAGTACTATCTTACTATACCATAAAAAAATATTATACCAAGCATGTTTCAATAGATAGACCATATAACATCAAAGTACTATCTTACTACTCTTACTACACCATAAAAACCATATATACCAAGCATGTTTCATTAAATAGACCATATAACATCATAGTACTATCTTACTATACCATAAAAACCAATTATACCAAGCATATTTCAATAGATAGACCATATAACATCATAGTACTATCTTACTACACCATAAAAACCAATTACACTAAGCATGTTTTAATAGATAGACCATATAACATCATAGTACTATCTTACTACACCAAAAAACAAACAATTATACCAAAGATGTTTCTATAGTTAAACCATCTAACATTATAGAACTATCCCAGTACACCATAAAACCTAATATACTCAGCATGTTTCAATAGATAGACTATATAACATCATAGTACTATCTTACTACACCATAAAAAGCAATTATACCAAGCATGTTTCAATAGATAGACCATATAACATCATAGTACTATATTACTCCACCATAAAAACCAATTATACCAAGAATGTTTCAATAGATACAACATCTAACAACATAGTACTATCTTACTACACCATAAAACCAATTATACCAAGCATGTATAAATAGATAGACCATATAACATCATAGTACTATCTTACTACACCATAAAAACCAATTATACCAAAGATGTTTCTATAGTTAAACCATCTAACATTATAGAACTATCTTACTATACCATAAAACCAAATATACCAAGCATGTTTCAATAGATAGACAATTAAACAACATAGTACTATCTTACTACACCATAAAAACCAATTATACCAAGCATGTTTCTATAGATACAACATCTAACAACATAGTACTATCTTACTACACCATAAAAACCAATTATACCAAGCATGTTTCAATAGATAGACCATATAACATCATAGTACTAT
>JAASAO010002599.1:0-15422 GCA_017311375.1 Mytilus coruscus | reverse complement strand
ATGACTGATGTTGATTTGCTACACAAATAGTTTATACTTTTAATTTGATTTGTTGTGTTTCTGAATATTTTACTCTGAGTCGTTGTCTTTTGTAACATATTTTATGAATGCAAAGTAGTAGTTAATTAAAGGAAACAGTAGTATACCGCTGTTCAGCAATTTTGAAAGATAAGTCTATGACTTTTCAAATTCTATGTCTATTTATACTATTTAGTTTATAAGATAATCATTTTGGAGATTTTTCCTTATTCAGTGATTATGTTTTTATCCAATTTTGTGAAGTTTTTAGAGACTTAAATTTTATATTTGATTTGATTTTGTATGGTTTAAAATGTATTTTTTAATTTGTAGTTTCGTGTATGTACGAATTTGTGATTATTTTTTAACATGTTAAGTGCTTAGAGTAATTATATTGTTATATAAAGCGCTTTAAAATGCCTTTTGATAATGATAATCATCATCATTTCAATATGCTTGTTTTGAAAAACAAATGTATAAGTTTTTTAGAAAACTAAGGAAAAGGTAAAATACTATATGTAGAAAGTGCAGGTCGTCTACATTTGAAATACTAAGGATTTTCTACCACTGGAATATATTACCTTAACTGTATTTGGCAAAACCTTTCGGGATTTTTGGTCTTCCATGCACTTAAACTTCGTACTTCAGTTGGCCTTTTAAATTTTGTTTTACTCGTTAACTCGAGCTTCATTTATGAGTCTTTTGTTTCGCGTGTCTTGTGTACACAAATTTCAATATAAAAAGAAGATGTGGTATGATTGCCAATGAGACAACTGTCCACAAGAGACCAAAATGACACAGAAATTAACAACTATAGGTCACCGTACGGCCTTCAACAATGAGCAAAGCCCATACCGCAAAGTCAGCTATAAAAGGCCCCGAAATGACAATGTAAAACAATTCAAACGAAAAACTAACGGCCTCATTTATGTACAAAAATGAACAAAAACAAATATGTAACACATAAACAAACGACAACCACTGAACTACAGGCTCCTGACTTGGGACAGGCACATACATACATAATGTGGCGGGGTTAAACATGTTAGCGGGATCCCAACCCTCCCTAACCTGGGACAGTGATATAACAGTACAACATAAGAACGAACTATAAAAATCAGTTGAAAAAGGCTGAACTCATCAGATGGACAAAATACAAGTGGACGTGGCAGGGTACTTGTACATCCAAACAACAAAAGACACTAGGAACAGATCTGAGAGTACTCGCAGTTATCTGACAGCTAGTTCAAAGCCACTAACAACTAATAAAAATCATGCATCTAAGACTAAATTATCAATCCGTACACATCCAACATCCAATGGATTTAGTGTAAAGACGTCATAAAAAGTCAGAGAAAAACATGACCTTGTGCAATGCCAAGATACAGGTATCGACAGATTGTAGATCCATGAATGTGTATATGTATAAAACATACTAGTAGTATTTAGTTTGCTTTTAATTTACTGATAACAAAATCAATATTTATACCAATAAAAACAATATTCAATGATCTTATTACAGTGTTGAATTGGTAACCTTTTAGAATAAGTTTATTTAAAGGAGCGATAAGTTTACAAGGATCATTTCTAAATTTCCGGGCGCGGTTAACAACATTTCCGTAAAAATGAGGATGTGCTATCCCGTTTGAAATAAGTTTTCTACAGGTACAACCAAACTTCAAAACTAAATCCTTATATCTATGGAAAAATTTAGTAAAGGTTTTAAGTAATTTATGGTAACGATATCCCTGGTTTAATAATTTACCAGTAATACATAGATTACGTTCGTTAAAATCAAAACGTCACAACAGACACGGGAATAGCGAACGAGCTGTGAAATATAAACACCGTAAGATGGTGCCAAAGGAACATCACCATCTAAAATGGAAAATTAACAATAGGGAACGAAAAATCGTCCCTTTTGTCGTAAATTTTAGTGTGGAGTTTCCGTTTAAAACCGAAATATCTAAATCTAGGAAAGGACAGTTATTACCGTTTAAATTTGATTTATTTAAAGTAAGTTCCTTGGGGTAAATTTCAGCAGTATATTGAGAAAATTCTTGATTATTTAACGAAAAAATATCATCAAGATAACGGTAAGTGTTGTTGAATTTATCAATTAAATGCAATTTCGACGGGTCTTTACTGAGTTTAGTCATAAACTGTGATTCGTAACAGTACAAAAACAAGTTTGCTATTAAAGGGGCACAATTAGTGCCCATAGGGATACCTACAACCTGTCGATAAACTTTGTTGCCGAAACGTACATAAATATTATCAAGGAGAAAATTAACAGCTTCAATCATCTCATCACACCTCCAGTAAGTATATCTAGCATATTTGTCTTCTCATTAGAGAAGAAGGCTTTAAATGAGTTGCAGCAAATATATTTGCATTCAGCTTTACCAAACGACCATTTAATTAAATAGGAAAACTTTTGTTTGATGAGATAGTGTGGGAGTGTAGTGTAAAGAGTAGAAAATCAAAACTGTCAACAGAATCAAAAGGACCATCAAAAGCATGTAATTTATCTAAAACATCCAAAGAATTTTTACACTCCAAAATAGTTTATACCACTATGTTCATATATTTTATTACAATAGTTTATGATAAGCTCTTTAATAGTAGTTAATGAACTTGTTAAAAGCACTGAAAGATTAGTTGTAGAACACTTACTAGAGGCCGAGATGAAACGATATTTAAATGGTTTTTTGTGTAGTTTAGGTAGCCAATACATAGTAGGGACCTTCAAATGTTCAGAAGAAGCCTTAAGCTTTGATGTGGTTGTGATATGTTTGTTTACTATATGACTCTCTGTGGAGCGGATGGACTTGAATGTAGATGAATTTAAAATTTCATTCTTAAGAACGTCCGTGTAGTATTTACGGCATACCACCACCACATTGTTGGCTGCTTTGTCGGCCGGTACAAACACAAACCGCTTTGAAAGTTCTTGAAGTTTATTTCTTATTCTGGAAATAGGTGTATTATGTACTCTATTATTTACTTCTAAATTATTTTCAAAATGTGATATTCTCTTATCTACCACATTCATACATTTATTTAGATAAGAATCAAGAGATTTTTTATCAGATTTTTCCCGTTTACACCACTTTTTACAAAAGAGGAAAGAGCATCTTTGGTGACTTGACGACACTCTTTCCAATCTATTTTAGTTGGAGGACGATATTTTGGTCCTTTTTCAAAAGTTTTAACCTCTCTGTCCTGGACGATATTGAGGTCCCCTGTAATAACATGGCCATAGGGAACATTTCTAAACTTCGACGATTCACAGTTTCAAGTTAAGGAGTATTATTATCTACATTCACGTCTGATGTTACCGACGTATAATTAAAATTAGACTTCTGCTGGGTTTTTGTATGTGTATGAAATTATAGGTGGTTCTATGGTTCAAGCCTGGTATCTAAGCTGCGTTTATTTAAGAAATAACTTTTTTGCATATTTTCCTTCAACAAGAAAAGACTCTTTAAAGTATGTCGTATTGAAAGTTGTAGTCCCGCATCCTTTGTTTTATAGCTATGCGATGGTCATTTCGGGTTGTTCTCTTTTCAATGCAATTACAATAACTGTACACATTTTACTGCACCAGATGCGCATTTCAACAAGTTATGTCTCTTCATGCGAAATTTGACAATTAATGTCACTTCAGTGATGCCCGAGGCCAAACTATTTAAAAATCAAAATTAACTACAAACTTTGCAAAGAGATACAAACAAAGCGTATAGTAACTAATTCAAATTGTATTGCCCTGATAACAGAAAAATCAAGGAATATTGCCTATTATGACAATTTCTGATGTTATTTCAAATCTAATAAACTGAATATTATATTTTAGAGAGGTAAAACGGAGTACGTGTAAACAAATTTTATCGCGCCATCAATACGCGGAAAAACCTCTAAGTATAATATCTAGTGCAATAGATAATCGAGTCTCTAAATAACATGTTAAGACATTAGGTATATTTACACTTGATAAAACGAAGGTCGTCACATGATAACTGACATATGGTCGCAGGTATTCATGTCTCGCTTTATTGTCAGTTATATTCGGATGTATTTATCGAGATAACGAAACATCTTACTTGACTTTCGACCGTGAACAGAAGCTCATCAAACGGATACACGCTTTGTGACATTTATCTACATTATGACCCAGGATCTGTGATTATCAATCTTCAAACAATCATTGAAATAGCATGAAGTCGATAACATTTTTAGAATGTTTATACGTTTCTTGTTGTATTTAAGAACATTAAAGGTACAGATTTTACTGCTGCACAAGAGGCATATTTCAAAAGTAATGTATATACAGTGGTGCACGAGGTCAACATATTTGTGTATAACGTCGCAAACCAAAATATCAAACATTTCTAGTACTTAGCCAGATTCGAATATTGGGATCAGAGCTATACACGAAGAAAATACGTTCCAAAAATATATAACAGCACATATTAATACAGCACTATTCGTATTTTCATGCAAGTACAAAAGTAATGGATACGGCACTGGTGACGCCCTCCGGACTAACAGACAACAAGCAGATGTTTTTATCTAGTGTTTTATTCTGGGTTTTTAAGGTAAAAATTAGAGGAGAAGGTCTATGTTATTGAACGTTGTTTATGTATTAATTATACATACTCAGAATTGAAAGTAAAAAATACAAATTATCTGAATACATATCAAAGTAATTAACAAGTAAGCCAACAAAACAGTCATTTTGATCTAAACAGCTCGTAAAAGGCTGCATAATCAAATAGTTAGTTATGTTCGGTGTTTCAGTTGATTTTCAGATTTATCCAATGTGGAAAATTCAGTACTGTTAAGATAATTTGCTTGCAGTCAATTTAGATCTTTTACGGCTATGTTTTGATTGTTCAGTAGCTGTTGTGTACCTGTACGAAACAAAAACACAAAATTGTCTGAAAAAGTTCGTTCTTTGCTGTATGCATGAACAATTTCTGAACATTTCTGTTTTCATATCAAGAAAATATCTTGATAACCTATAACTCCCAAAAGGACTTTTCAGAGGATGTTTATATGCCGTTTAAGACTAAAATTCATTTACCAGTGTGTTATAGATTAATAATATTTTAAAACATTTGTGCTGATATCTTTATTTACTGCATTGACATTAATATTAACGTGAGCACAACGAGAACGCGTCCGTTCAATATGGCGACATTTCGCGACCAACATCATACAAAGAATGGTTATTTCGTTATATCCAAGCATCAATAACACATCGTTGAACATTTTGTCGTCATACTTACGCAACCAATCCGTCGACACATATACAAGTTAATAAGCTATGAGCATTTGTCATTTGTAGACAACCATTGTGATTATTACTTTGCAATTTATTTAGGTATGTGGAACGCAGCTACCATTCGAAGACTTGTGGAATTCAACATTATATGCAACACTTTTCATCTGTATGGCTTTGATTGGTGCATTCCAATTCGTGATGTCATCACATGATGAATTTAGTATTCTTGCAAAAGAATGACTATTTCAACTCAAACAAATAGTTGTCCTATTATGGAACACAATTCACGCTGTTGTAGGGTAAGCAAAGATATCATTATGAACATGCGGAATTAAGGAATAGGAATCGTCCCCTTTTGCAGCTCACTAAGCATAATCAGAAAGGAAAGTCTCACAGATCATGATTTATTATATATTTAACGAATAAGACTTAAACACATTGGGTTATTCTGAATTTTATATGTTTTGACTGATATATTGACTCTTGCAAGCCATAATGTTCCGAAGTGTTAGATGTGTAAAAGAGAGGTGGAAAATACCAAAAGGACATTAAAAAACTCAAACTCAGGAACCCTGGAAGGTTTAGCAGATCCAGCTATAAATGAAAAACGACCAAAAGACAAACAATGGTATACCAAACACAACGTAGATCACTCAAGTCTAAGCAACAGCCCTACCAAAAACAGGAAGTGATCTCAGGTCCTCCAAGAGAGTAAGTCGCTCCTTCTCCACATGTATCGTGTTAAACCTATGAAACATGTTGTTACGTTATATCAAGTTATTAGGCTTGTCACAATGACGGATTGGTAATTAGCTCTTATCTTATCTAGCTTGTCTTACCTCAAGACATCACCAAATTTGTAAACCATCGGTCATTTAAATTTTCTACCCTGAAACTTAACGGAATGTGAAATTTGAAATTGAAACATCTTCTTCATGACTAAGGATACACAAGACTGTTACCATTATAAACATCACATATATTCAAGAAGACAAAAGCACAGAAAACAACATTAAAAACTAAGGCAAAAGTAACACAAATCTCTTTTAAACAAAGCATGGAGTAATTTCGGGTGACCCGGAAGGGTAAGCCGATCCAGCTCCAAATGTTGCACACGTCGTATTGCTCGGGATAGTACAAACAAGGTGAAAAGTCTCATTCGGTTACAGAATAGACGCAACGGTTACAACATATCCGTCGTCAGCTGTGAAACGGATATCCCATAACGGTCAACGAACTGGTAATGGCATCCATAAAATTTTCGAAGGGATGATTTCTACTTCACCACTTGGGACACTTGGTTTAATAGCTTAGTTATAAGCAGCAGTATAAAGAAATCACGGGAGAGAACTCAAGTTCTGGAATATCGTTCCAACTATGAGATATATATACTGTATATGCAGGCGCTGCTGGAAGGTTGCTACATAGCAATGGAATGTTTACAATTGGGAAGCTACAATTATCTCTTTTGTCGTATAGCTTTTACTCAACCGACCCTCATTTGTCAATTTATAGATGAATGTATATCTGTTGTGTCATTTTTGCAAGTTCGATGGTAAATTTACTTTCAACATTGTCACAAATATTTAAATCATCTCGAGAAAGGGCATCATTTAAATAGCGGAATGTGAATTTAAAACATAATGCTAACGTATTGTCAATCTTCCCAAGAAGATCCTGTATGGAGTCAGCCTCATATATAGACATATGAATTAAAGAACAAGTCGGAAGAGAATTGTTTGTTTGAAATAGAGTTATTTCTTACAAAGTTCGATATATTCCTCCCTAGAGACGATAATTTTATTTGGATCAACGTAGTTTGAAATAAGGAATACTTGTGTAAAGGATAATACAGTCAATTGTTATAATACTATTGAAAGAGGAACTGAACTTATATTGAAAGTACTCTAACAGTTCTTTCGATTTAATTAGTATCCATATCTGATTTACGCTGCCAATAAATTATGTAGTTCCACAATAAGTGTGAAGCCCAGCTTTGATTGCTGCTAAAATTGATATCAAGGTTTCGTAGAACACTTGAAAGACCCAGCAATATACCGATGTGTGTTAGAACACTGATGTAATTTATTTATCAAAAACAGTAAAGGAAGATCCAGTTACTTTTTAATAGTTGCAGCTCATTTTGTACATTACTAGAGCACACAAGTCAGCCAATAAAAAGTGACTAGAATAAAACAAGAACAAACAGGCAATTATTTGCATCTTCTATAGTAAACAATAAGATCATAGATGCAAGATTTTGATCTATTCCGCCAAGTCAGAAGCTAAATGATTGATGAAAATAACATATAGATTTCGTGTGTAATTTTTCGAGAAAGTTCTCAGCTTAAAGAAACAAAGTATGTACAAAAAATACGAAACTCAAGGTAAATTCAAAAGGGGAGTCCATAAAACCTGACAAAATCAGACACACGAATATATCAACCAACGGAACGAATAGAAACGACTGTCATATTCCTGACTTTTAACAGACATTTTCTGAAGAAGATGGTGAATTTCACCTGGTTCTACAGCTAGCTGCTCGACCACCAAATTGTATGACATTTATTCATAACTCTGTTATATTGAGAAAAATTTGGTGAGCAACCCGAAAAAACATAATTGGTTAACGTACCCATAATTGGGATCCAGTAGCTCAAACTCTGCTAACATACAAACACAACTGACTTAAAACTTCAAACAAACAAACAAATAAATGTCACAAGGACGCCAACAAACACGTGGTACATACTGTAGAGTAAAAATAATGTCAAATACACTTAATCATATGTAACAAAATATTTTACTTCATCAAAGCTTGCAAGCTTCATTCAGTTCATAAGTTTAAAACAACAAAACGATATCAAAGGAGCTCCGTATAAACCAAATACCAGTTTTTATGGTTTCCTCCATAATTCTTTCCGACTTTTACATATACTTATATAAATTTATACAAACCATGATATGTTTTCCTTTGATAATCAAAGTCACTTTATGTCCTTATAAAAAATTAATAAATTTTGTGATCTGTTAATTTACTAGTTGATATATTTTACAATTTCTTCTTAGATTGTTCTCGTTCAAATCCCTATCTGTCTTAACTGAATAAACTGGCAGGGTTCAGTCATAGTTTTTTTTTCTCTTTTTCATTAAAACTGACAAGTTATACAATTATATCAAGAGCTTTTCGGAAAATGGTTAGGTATCAAAATCAATATGTTTCAGTTGGCTATTAATATGCTATTAGTCGCATACACTCACGTATTTATAAATCCATGGATTTAAATTTGTTTGTTTGAGCGAAGCTGAGGTTAATCCACAAAAGCGGTTCGGACAAGAAAGATTGAACTTTTAAATAGCATCTATAGAATATTTTAACTGATTTGCTAGAAATAGATTTTTTATACGAGTCTACGCTGTATAAAATTTCTTACATGTTATTCTGCTTTCGATACTTCAATTTTTAACATGTGTTATTTTAATAATTGCAAATAAATGTATGTGTCGACTTTTTTCTTGATTGTCGCACTTAACGAAATTTTGAAAGTTTTTAAAATAGATCTTGAAACTAAATAAAGAAGGACATGTCAAAATTCCTTAGCTTAACTTTTTCAGATATAATATTTGTAATTGAAGTTTTTAAATCAATTATATTTATGTAAAATCGTTTCTAAAAGTGTTTTAATGTATAGCAGACAAAAGCAATTACAATAACATTGATAATAGCATAAGCGGTGCAAATTTTACTGCACCAGATGTGCTTGCGGCAATAAATGTATCTAGTAAACCAAAAAGAACAAAATTATAGTCAAAGCTGGCAACTAATCAGAGCTTTGCAGTAGAGATATATATTCCTTAATAATAAAGTGTCAATATCAATCGTTTAAGAAAGGATCACTGTTCTTCAAATAAGACGTGTGATAATGAAGAAGTCTTACCCGAGGCTTTAAACAAGAAAGTCCCTGTAGTGTCAGTAATGGTATGAACACTATATCAGCTAGTGGGAAAACCTACATTAAGTGATTGCTTAATTTAAATATGTAAATTTCTACCAATCAAATTGCAGAATGAATTTCAGAATATGATTGACTCCAGAAATTCTTCAAAATAAACAGTGAGTAGTAATTTACAAGTACAAACACCTACGTTATAATTGGATATCTTGGAACCTTTTTTTATTAAAAAAAGTTTAATAAAAACAAAAGCATGCCATATATTAATCTTATTGTTATCTTGGGTTTTAGCGTGCACTGAATGATAGGTTTAAATATCCACCCATGTATATATATATATGTGTGTACATTGAACAACAATGTCATTAGAATCACAATGTATGTCACTTTAAGATGAACTGGCTACTCATCTATATAACCTTTAATTATCCACAGGTTTTTAATCGACGGGGAAAACATTACGTACAATAAATATTAATCATGTTTTGTGAGCGAGAAACGACGCAGAATTTGCAAGTTTATTAGACCAATAAAAACACAGGGGAAGAGTACTAAACCACCGAGATATGTCAATGTGTTAACGTTTTCTACTGCGATCTGAGTTAGATTGTTGATACACTTTTATGAATAATTGCAAATTAGGTTTGTTCTTTAAAACATCTCATTATCCAATGCTCTTTATTTGTTTTCAATTTTGTGTAAATATTCAGCACCTGTCGGTACCTCGAGGTAGACATGCCTTAACAATAGACAAATGTCTAATGAAACTGGCAAGCTGGAAGTCGCCTTGAGTCTAGAAAGTTGTGAATAAATATAACGGAGACTATTAAAGATCAGCAATCATTATCATATAGCCTAATGGACAAACAAAACATTTAGATGTAATTCAAAACAATCACAGACGAGGATTTTGAATTGGAACATCATATGTACAGACCTTCTAAAATTCAAACTGACCATTATTCCGTGCGTTCATCGTGTATCGTGCGTGTTGCGTGCGTGTATCGTGCGTGTACCAATCGTGCGCTCATCATTTATCGTTCCGTGTATTTTCCGTGAAACGTGCGTGCATCGTTTATTCTTAATCGTGTATCGTGCGTGTATCGTGCGTGTATCGTGCGCTCATTAATCATTCATTCTTAACCGTGTATCGTGCGTTCATCAATCATTCATTCTTATAATTGTATCGTGCGTTCGTCAATCGTGTATAACTGTGTACATAAGATAACGTGCATTTGTCAAACGTTCATCTCTAATCGTGTAACGTTCATTCATTGCGGTTTTATATGATAGTCGGTTATAGAGCTCATCAAAGATTATATTTTATCTCACGGTTAAAGTGTATATATATATGTTCCGACTTTAAATAAAATTTACATTCATACTTACTTTCTTGTGAACACTTAATTAACTTCATCGTACATAAGTTCATACAGATTCATGACTTTTGTGTAAAATTTAATTATCATCTGTAAACATTTCGTGGTTACTCAGTGAATCTTGGCTGGGACTGACACATTTTATAATAGTGATACATGTTCTACGTACAAACAATAACATGATGACATTTCTACGACAGAACAGTTAAAATTGGAATTTCTATTCAACTGAGCGAAATGGGCTTAAAATTTACTGTTGGCCAACTGTTATTTGTTAAAATATTCTGTCAATTAAAACAAAAGTGCTTTTGCAAAATTTAGATGTGGGGTAGCTCCACTAAAAATAGAAACTGGAAAGTATGAAAGAAAAGAAGTCCACGAGATGACATGTTGTGTAGATCTACTATTGAAGATGAACTGCATGTCATTTTAAAATGCCCATTATATGTAGATTTAAGACAAATTATGATACATTAAGCTAAACATTTTAATGAACATTTTAACCTATAATTATCAGATAGCGAAAAATTTATATTTTTATTTAATAACGGCAATGTTGCTGCTATTGTTGCCAAAAACATCAACAATATTTTACTGAAAAGAAACGTCATTTTATTTCCTAGTTCTCAAAGAAAAAAATGTTTTATTTTCATATAGTACAGGTGGACACTGTAAATTTTAAATGTAAATGAGTAAATATATTGTGTCTTAAAAGTCTCTCATTATTCTTTTAAGATTGGTACATACAATGCAAATGTTTTAATGTTTTATGTTTATTTCTGTGATTCTCATTTTATGTTTGTATGTGGTGAGACTATAATAAAATATTGAATCAGTATTTACGTTCAACTTGAGTCATTTCTCCAATGTTGAACTAGGCTAGATTATAATTCTTCGCTTATTTGGCAAATTCATATTCTACTAAGATATTTTCAAACATTTAAGTTAAAATTAAGATAAATACCATTACAAATATCATTTTGTCTTAGTTTCTGATGGTCACATGCACGTAAGGTTATTCCATTTAGAAAATACATTATACAAGATTGTCGGGTAAATGTGGATTGCGGATTAAGATGTTAGATGTCAAACTTGAATTAACAAATTAAACTGAGGCGAATTTAACACGAATATGTATTTTCTCTTCAACAGTGTTTTTATTCTCTGTTCTTTATGTTCATTTAAACTAAGCTAAATATGTTTTGTGGAAAATTGAATAAAATGTACATTATATGTATTTGAAGGAATTTTTGAATTAAACAAGTATAAGATCAGGCAAATATATCACGTATTCCTTAAGAAGGATTTTAAATTGAGGTACTTTTAAACTTGAATACGGAAGCGTATTAGCGCCACACATTTTTTTTTTTTTTTCCCTATCTTTGCGTAATAACTCAAACATTTGCGATATAACGCAAACCTTTGCGTTATAACGCAAACCTTTGCGTTATAACGCAAACCTTTGCGTTATAACGCAAACCTTTGCGTTATAACGCAAACATTTGCGTTATAACGCAAACCTTTGCGTTATAACGCAAACCTTGCGTTATAACGCAAACATTTGCGTTGTAACGCAAACCTTTGCGTTATAACGCAAACCTTTGCGTTATAACGCAAACATTTTGATTTCAATTATTCATTAAGTTTTGTATATGTCCGTCTGTCATTAAACTTCTGTTGTGATTTAGTTAAGAAAAGAACCATAAATACAAGGAAAAGTCATTATAATAAATATGCATAGGAATCAGAAAAGTATATAATTTAACAAGAAAATAGATGTGTTATAGGCATATTTTATTTGAAAGGCCAACATTTTAAAATTTTGATGAAGTAGATAAGAGCAAAATAATGTCATACAATTGTAAAACTGTCAAGGCAAAAGACCAAATGATCTTTCTGCTGTAAAATGAATAATTAAGAAAGATTTTTTATTTTAATTTTGATGTAAGAAATCTTTTTTTTAAATCTCAGAATATGATAAAGATTCTTTGATAAAAAGTCATGAAATTTTCAATCTAGAGTGGTAACTTGATAGCAATTTAAATGGAGAGTACATAATTTTATTAATAAAACATCTTCATTTTATTCATTTATTACAAAAGGGTAGTTGACCAACCTTACACAATCCTCAAAGGAGAGCTTACTTTGGAAGTATATTTATATTCGGCTATAGCTATATTAGCAGAGTTGTTTTTTTTCTTTCTTCGGTATAACTTTAATTTAATCAATTTTCATTGTAATATATGTATATATATTATCATGTATATCATTTTGGGGCATTTTATAGCTTAATGTTCGGTGTGAGCCAATGCTCCGTGTTGAAGACCGCACTTTGAACTATAATGGTTTACTTTACAAATTATGACTTAGATGGAGAGTTTTCTCATCGGCACTCCTACCACATATCCTGCTCATTATTAGTTAAATAGTAAAGCATTTTACTTTGCAATGAGTACAAAGAAGATAAATTTTAATATATGCAGCCTCCTCCATTAATAACTGCTGCTTCCTTTGAATCTTAAATAAGAAATAAGATAAAACAAATGTTTGCGTTATTTCGCAAAGGTTTGCGTTATATCGCAAATGTTTGCGTTATAACGCAAATGTTTGCGTTAAACGCAAAGGTTTGCGTTACAACGCAAAGGTTTGCGTTATATCGCAAAGGTTTGAGTTATAACGCAAATGTTTGCGTTATATCGCAAAGGTTTGATTAAAACGCAAATGATAGCGTTATAAAAAGATAGGTGTGGCGCTAATACGCTTCCGTACTTGAAATTGTGTTTACGAGTTTAAGATACATTCTTTTATTTAATTTTTTGATAAAATAGTTAAATATATGGTATTATCATAACAAGTCTTTATTTGAAAGAAGTAAACATGGAACACTTTCACGGATTCACTTTTCATTGTGTTCATGGTTGCATATCAAGGACACCGTTTTAATGTATGTCTAAAATATTAATATCCGAAAAATAAATCACAATAGTACTTTGTTAACCTTCTAGGATTATAAAAGAATGACGGATTTTTTTACCATGGGGTATTTTTGTTCCGTTACTGAGGACATTTTTGTCCTTTATGAATCCATAGGACAAATTTGACTCAATAAGGATAAATTTTCTCTCATAGAAAAATCGATAGTTTTATCCGATAGATTTTTGTTCATTTTATCGGATAGAAAAATTGAAAAATAAAAACAATTAATTGAAGTTTCGTATGCATCTATCAAGATCCAGCAACTTTTGACTAGTATAAAGGGTTGCCTTGGTTTTATAGCTCAAAACGGTATTATTTGTTTTGCTTTACATTGGGTTAAATAATGAAATGTATGTTTCAGAAATTTACACAAGTTTGATTTCGGCTTTGACTCCCGGGGACACTGTCGTTTACAGTAAAAGACAAAAATCTACACATGTACGTTCTTATAAAAAAGAAGTTGTGGTATGATTGCCAATGTTCATAATTATATCATAATTATTGTACTCCCCCTAATAATGAATCTATAATATATGCCACTGGACGTTAAACGATCAACTATTAATTCATCCATCTTATCCTTTTAGTTTTGTGATAATTTGCATATCAAATACATGAAACAACTGCAGATTTTCAGTAAAGTTAGAAGGCCGATATTATTGCACATATAAAACAGACATTAACATCGATCCCTACGTTTTGATCCCTCACAAAACAACACTTTATAAATTTCATGCATCCGTAACGCTTTTCTGGATTTACTTTCACTAGGAACGCTCAAAGAATGTATAAAATAGATAGGAGTGTAGAGCTATATGAACAATAAAGGACCTATACATTCACAACATTCTGTGTATTTATGTGTCTGTCCAAAGTCAAAAGCACGTAGTTCAGTGGTTTTCGTAACATCAATTCTGTTATATACATGTACTTGGGCTTTTTTTTGTGGCAAGATAGCTTTGAAATAAAGAAGGCCGTTAGTTTGCTCAATTGAATTGTTTCATATTTTTTCATGTCGGGGCGGGGCATTTAATAACCGACTTTACAGTTTCCGTATTTTTTCATTATTGAAGGTCGTACAGATACAACTGCTAACATTCCTCTTGATTTGGACTTTCTTGAATAGTTGACTCACTAGCAATTATACCACATTTTCTTATTTTTACATAAGCCTTCAATCCATCAAAGGCCCATTTAGTCTGCTGTAGCTGAAACCTACGTTTCTTAACAAAAATCTAAATTTATATACTGACAATTTAAGAAATGTTTGTCATAGATATCTGTTCGTGATATAAGTATCAAAATATTTTAGCTATGAAGATCTGTAAACCCTTAAATAAACCCTATTTCTTTGGGCAATACCTACGGAAATTAAAATAATAAAACCATTATCAGAAAATCGGAATAAAAGAGTTTGCAATTATTAAAATCAAGTGAAAAATATATATATATATATATATATATATATATATATGTGTATGACTCGGAGGTGCATTGGAGATCATGAAGTTTGATGGTCACGCGTGAAGTGCGCTGGTCTGCGCCGAAGTGCGATGAGCTGTTCGATGGTGTGCGATGGTTTATATAACGCGGGATACCTAGATTAAAGTCTACAGATGTGCAATTATTATGAGCAGTATATTTGTTTCAATGTCAGTATATAAAGCTTTTACTAACTAGTGTTATTGTCTATGGATGTAATAGTTAAAGTTGCCGCGTACTAATTGAGAGATCGTCCTATTTGATGTTTTGCATGTGGAAATTATTCTTGCTTCAACATGTATCTTTACTTAATTTGTTCCTCTAATG
>JAASAO010003360.1:0-16324 GCA_017311375.1 Mytilus coruscus | reverse complement strand
TTGTCGCTGGTTTAGGGGTGCCCACTAGGTTCGAGTCTCTCGGATGGTTAGCCCAGTTTATTTCTTTTGATTTCTTTGCATTGTTATTTTCGTGTGGTGTGTTACTTCTAGCAGATTTTCTCTCTGTTAATTATATAAAAGGATTATATGAATATAATACTAAAACATAAAACGATATAAACCATTGTTTTTATATTCCTATCATTTAAGTATTTACATACCCACCATGATTTTCACATTTTTGGGGCTAAAGCGTTCCTGATGAAGGTTATTTACCATTAATCATGAAAGCGCTTCAGACACACACCATTTATAAAGTACGAAGATCATTTTATGTTTTATGAATAATATGAACAATCGAAATATAGTTTTTTTTAGACTATTAGATCAAATATATGATACACTAACCGTTACGAAAAAAGCTGGTTCAGAGATGACAATCAGTCGTAGCTACAACCCTACTGTCCTCCTGTATCAGTGCGATTAAATTCGATGATTTTACTTGTCACGTCCAACATGAAGCGTGCCAAAGTGCTTTAAGAACTATTTGCATATTCAAGCTTTATTTTAGTGTTTATTGTCCGGTTTCTTTAAGAGTCATTCGAGATTTTATGTCTCAATGTCTGCCTTTTTTATTAAAAGTGTCTTTGTCTATCTTTCGTACTTAAAAATTTGCATTCGGTATTTTCTTTGAGTTAAAAAATTTACACGAATTTGGTATTGATGAAGTGTTAGAAAGAGACGTTTATCAGATAGCATTTGTTATCAGCAGCTCCACCCACTTTGACGTTAGATTTGAACATACCTTAGGTGACGGCTTTAACCAGTGGAATAAGAACGGCTATTCCTTCCTCAGCATCCGAGTTTGTAGCTCTTTTTTTGCGGGGTTTCTGCTGTTGTCACAGTGGAAAAATGGACAAAATTTGATTTTGAGACTTTTCGGACATTTTGGAAAAGATTTTGTAAAATCACTGTTTTTCTTATATTTGCAATATTCAAATCAAATCAAATCAAATCAAAGTTTTATTTATTGTCGATACATTGTGAACAAAGTAACGCAAGCTCTAGTGAGCTTTTAAAATCGACATTATAATACATTACACACAATCATTTCACTACGGGATTTTGTTATTTTTATTGTGAAAGGTTAAAGTCTATTTTGGAAAATTAAGCTAATCTTATTTCACTCTTCAATTTGTTATACAGTTAGAGACATTTACTTTAATCTTAATCTTGCATAGTATTCTTGTATCTACTAGTATTTAATTCGATTAATAAGTCTGTGTGTTCTGTTGTTAATTATTAGCTACATGTATGTGCTATTTTTTCTTTAATCCGTTAATTGTATTTGTCACTCATTTTGAGAAATATTTGTCAAGTCTATTCAAGTAATTTTTGGTTTGTTATATAAACTGTTTTATTATTTGGATAAGGCAGATTGGATTTAGTATTACACTGAGCAGTTTCATCTCTGTACAATTGTATTCCATGCTGAACTATTAAATTATATATCTCGAAACCAGAGTCGTCATTTGGTGCAAGAGTTAGTCCCAGAGTCAGAGTCGGTGCAGACTCTTCTTATTGTCTATTGTGTGTGTGTGGTTGCAGGCCAACACATAACCCAGTCAAGATACACCCAGTTTTTTTTTGTGACATTTGGTGCCAGGTCCGGGTCGTGTTGACTCTTTAGCTCAACACGCTTTCCTGATACCTCAGCAGCAAGCGAGTACCAGTTCCCAAGAGATGTACATAAGTGATGGAATACAACTTCAGGCCACAGTGGAGACCATGGTTTTTCCAAATACGTCAGATTCCAAAGTACGCCAGATGTGGTCATCAGCATAGACAAACGTTTTGTTTTACAGCAAGTAAGCAATGTTTTAAATGTCATCACATTGGACATTACGCCCGAACGTGTGTATTTCGTCCTAATCAGGAAATTCAAAAGTGCAAAGATGTACCGCAGACAAAAATACAAATCACAAAAGGAGCGAGATTCGAGACGCATGAAGGAGTATTTAGATTCAAAATCATTGACCCGTAGTTTGCCATTTGTCAATCTTCGTGATTCGGCATTCAGAAGTTATTTGGCCTCTACCAGTATACTTAAATGTGTCAGAAGCAAACTTTCAGCAGAACAAAACGAAAATTTAGGTCAGACAGAAGAGATTATGAACTTAAGAAAACAATTAGCCTCATTACAAAGTGCTTCAGTTGAAAGGGATGATTAACGTGCAGTAGTGAAACGTTTAACAGAAGACCAAAAGAGACAATCCGTACCTACAGACAACGATCCTAGCCATTTAAAACGCATAAATGATTTGGAATTAGACCTACAAAACAAAATAGATTTCATATTCAACATTCAACAAAAGTATGAAGAAGTGGCTACAGAAAAAAGACAGTTCTTTAATGAAAATTCCATTCTACATTTCAAAATGGACGATTATTACAAACAAATTGGAGAATTGAATTTTAAATTAAAAACATCCGAGAGCGAAAAAGAACAGTTGCGATTCACGCTAAATCAAAGGTCCGTATACCAGAACCAAAATAGAAATTTTCAATCGCAATTTGGATATTTTCATTGAATCTACTCACAAAGAAAATACAAAAAATACAAGAAAGAGCACTCAGATTCATTTATGATGACTACAAAAATTCTTACGATACACTCCTTGAACAGTCTAAGCTACCAGCACTAAAAATCAGAAGAATGAGAACCATGGCATTAGAAACTTTTAAAATAATTAATAAAACAAGTCCAGAATTCCAAGGTATGGTAAGAAAAGCTTTAGTTATGAGGCAGCAAGACTCTGGAACTCCTTGCCAAATGAGGCAAGGAGCTTATCAACTTTTGGCCAGTTCAAAAATTTTATCTCCACCTGGTGTTTTTCAGAAAGTTGTACCTGCAGTTCTTGTAAATAATGTAACTCCTTGCTGCCACATGACTTGACCTTGAAGCCTGCTGTTTGCTTTATGTTTTTATATTTTTATTTTTTTGCAGTTATTTTTATTTATTATTTATTTGCTTTGCTCATGCATTACCTGTGCTGTTGCTGCTTGCAGTCTTTTGCTTGTGCTTTATAGTGTTTAATTGTGCATGTGCTACTTTGATACACATATTGTGTGTTACTATGTGCTGATATTTGACATTTGTTTTAATATATATCTCGCTTAGCTTTTATTTTGCATGTGCTATCTATGTTTAAACATGATTAATACATGTATGTGCTGTCTGTATGTTTGTGTTGTATATGAATCTGATGGTATTACATGTATGTTTTGTTAATTAATATCAGTCGGTTAAAGAGCTCTTAAGAGCTCATGTTCCTTGTTATTGTGTATATATGAAACCCGACTTTAAATAAAGATTACTTACTTACTTACTTACTATTGTAAAATATGTGATTTCAAAAGGCCCTTGACTCCAGAATGAAAAGATGGTAGCTGCTGGTGTAAGTACGTTTATTGATATAAAGCGGTGTTTTACTATACATGTACTTCTTTACATGGTTAGATGACAAAATAAATTATCCAAAAGCAGGCAATAATTAAATTGCAGTGGAAGCTGTACATGTCTTGAAAACAATTTTCAATTTCACAGTAAAACTAAAGCTATAATAAATTGAAACATATTGATAGTATGCAGTGGCAGATCCCAAAGGGGAAGGGGGGTCCGGGGGTTGCAAAACCCCCTTTTTTGGACGATTAATGCTTTTGAATGGGGACATATGGATGGAACCCCCCTCTTTATCCTGGGTTAGAACCCCCTTTTAAAAATGGCTGGATCCGCCCCTTGTATGTCCCCATAGATAGTCTAGCGGGTAGTCATTAAAAAGCAACTACCAATAGATCAAAGATGCTAGGGTTTATGTTTTTTTTTTTATTTATTTCAAAGTAGAAACTAAAAGATTCATCAGAACATGTGTATATATATATATAGTGCAGGCGATTTGGTGTCACGATATCTCAGTAGCATGGGTTCGAATCCCGGCGAGGGAAGAACAAAAAATTTCGTCTAAACATCAGCCCAACAATGTTAGATCTGTAAATTTGCGAAAGCAAATTTACAGATCTAACATTGTTGGGCTGATGTTTAGACGAGTTGTATATACAGAATGTACACAGCCATGTATCGCCATCACTGCTGGTGATCCGATGGAGAAATCTGTTGTAGAGTTGTCACTGGTTCAGACGTATATATATATATATATATATATAATATATATAGGTGGCACATTCTCTTCAGACATTATCACGGTTTTTCAATTCATGCATCGTCCTGAACATGCATGAAATATTTGCCGCTGGACATTAAGCCACCAATAATCAATCAATCAATCTATTCATGACGAAATAGGTCAAGTTGCCTTAATTTCCATTCACAAGGTTTCATAGTACACACTTTTTTGTGTACAGAGTAATTGCATGGAGGATAAATTATCACAATTTTAAGATGGTGTTGTACTCTAATCAAGGTATAAAGAACCATAATTTTGTTACTCTTTATTTAAATGAAAGAAACTTGCAATCGTCAAAAAACAAAGATTTAATAGCAGGATATTTAAAAATCAATGTGAAAACTAATTACAAACCATTTAATTTGATTTGGAACACAGCATTTTATTTCAAAATAGCCAGTGGCAATTTTTGTTTTAATATCTTGATTACGATATAATGAAATCTTACCCTTGTGGTCATTCATGCGTAGTTACTTAGTAAACGGAAACAGAATGTACTATGAAAATTAGAAGGGAAATTCAAGCAATTTGATAGGACGAGAAGTTGTAAGTATGTGCTAAGTCTAGGTTAGTCTATGAAAAGGTATATACTATGAAATTAAGTGTTTATTCCCGATTGTCCCACTTTTTAAAATTTTAGAGTTCTGATTGTCCCACATGAAAAGTTCTGATTGTCCCACATTATTTTTATATTTTTAATGTTCTTGAATAAACAATGTAATTGTTGTTGGTTTTGCAATATCAAATTAAAATTAATTATTGCATGAGCAAACTAGTAGTTGATATAAATTTTATAAATGTAACTATGAATTGTTGAATTAATCATCAGTTAAAATCACTTTTGATTAAGCAATATAACATATATGTAATAAACGATATCTATTATGTTAGGTTAATTTATAAATCAAATATCAATATGTTTTTTATTTTAAAGTTGTTATTTAAATTTTAAAAATATGGACGGAATTTTGACTTTCTTTCCATTTTTAAGAGCGCTCAGACTGAAAGGTCTAACGACTGATTGCAATGTCTCAACCTATATTCTCAGTTAGGGAAAAGAGATAGATGTGGACTAGAAATGTCATTAGTGTATTCTGAACACATACACTGTTTAAAAACGTCCAGTGGCAAGTTAAATGCTTTAAGCAGGACGAGAACATGTTGGTGTTAGATGAATATGAAACCTTCTTTGAAAAGAACTAGACCGACACAGTCATCAAGCCGGAATTTTAACTTGCTAGTTCCCAAGATAACAATCCGCAGGAAGACACATGTCACCATACACAGACAAATTATTCTAAGTAAGGACTGACCAGTCTTTCGTCTTAGTCCAAAATGTAGCGTCCTTTGAGGAGAAGCAACAAATTCCAAATTTCTGTTCATTGGTTGGACCTGGCTGGGGTCAATTTATTCTTATCATGTAAAGTTAGAGCAGATATCTATACAATCAACATATCTGCACATTATTTCGTTTTAAGTTTATGATTTTCTAATTCAAGGATTTTCTTATTAATATTCAAATAAAACTTTCCCCATTTTTTTGCTTGAATTGAATGCTTACTTGTACAGTTTTATGATCAGACTTATTATATAGAATATGTTTCATTTCTTTGTTTAATGAATATATCTAATATCAGTTTAAAACCTGTCAATTTTAGAACAAATCCCTGAAACTTTGTAACATGTAAAATTATTCTTATCTCTTTGTATTTCTCTTAAACAAATCTTTTAATCTAATTTTATTTTATCCTTCATACTTCTAAATTTTTAATTATGTACTATATGTTCAATTTACAATTTATGTTAAAAGAGTCTATTTAATATTTTATTAAGTTAAAATATATCGTTTTTGTTATATAATTGTTCTTTATTTGGACAGTAGTTTAACAAAATATCACAAAACAAAATAAAATATGTAAATACCATCTTTTCTCAATGTTTATTTAAAATGTTATGTTTATTTTTACATAATAACTTGTAATTACCTGCTACACACTTTAAAAACAAATTAATCACTATCAAAACAATTCCCAATTGTCCCACATTTAAACTTCCCGATTGTCCCACAAATTTTCATTTCATTTTTATCTGTAATTTCAAAAAGTGGGACAATCGGAAAGACACCAAATTAAGAGCTCGGGGCAAGCCCCTCGCTCTAAATTTCATAGTATATACCTTTTCATAGACTAACCTAGACTTAATTCGATTAATAAGTCTGTATGTTCTATTGTTAATTATTAGCTATGTGATTTTTTTTCTTTAATCCGTTAATTGTATTTGTCACTCATTTTGAGAAATATTTGTCAAGTCTATTCAAGTAATTTTTGGTTTGTTATATAAACTGTTTTATTATTTGGATAAGGCAGATTGGATTTAGTATTACACTGAGCAGTTTCATCTCTGTACAATTGTATTCCATGCTGAACTATTAAATTATATATCTCGGAAACCAGAGTCGTCATTTGTTGCAAGAGTTAGTCCCAGAGTCGGTGCAGACTCTTCTTATTGTCTATTGTGTGTGTGTGTGGTTGCAGGCCAACACATAACCCAGTCAAGATACACCCAGTATTTATTTGTGACACTACCTTATCTTTATTTTTCTGAGAAGTATTTAAGGATGTATACCTCTGAGGAGCCAAACATTTCTAGAATAAACCTTTTTTCTTAACCTGATTTTTGGGTTTAAATGACTGTAAAAGAGTAATTGATGGAGAAAAAAAATCATATGGTGGTGCACTTTTTTTTTTTTTTTTGGCTACGGCCGTTTGAAAGTACCTCATTTTTAATGATTTTCCCATTTTTCATCCATTCTTACCCATTTTTGGGCTATTATCATGAAAAAAATCACAGTTTCACAATTAAACTGTTTTTCATACTTTCACTAAAGATGAAGTGGACCAATCTGAATAAATCTAACTTTAAAAAAAAACTATAGGATGGTGCTAATATTAGAAAGTTTTATAAAATGTTGTTGTTTTTTCGTGCCAAATTAACCATGCTTTAAATTTGGGATTTTACTTTTTTTTTAGAACAAAAAGCATATTATTTCAACGTCTTTGTTATAAATGATTGAAAAAAATACATATCCTAGAATTTTGAAAAGAAAAAAAAATAATATGGGATGTATATATTTTTTGGTAAAATTATTTATTTGTACCACTGACCCATTTTCTCAACATTTTGGCTGATGACACTGACCGGATTGGTTATAAAATTTGAAAATTTTATTACTCAAAAACTACTTATTGTAAGCACACAATTTTTTTTATAGAGTTTAGTTTAATTATGACATTTTTTTAATTCATTAATATTTTTCACTTGTATTACATGATTTGGAAATAATTCCCGAACGAGATTAAAACGAGACTAAAACATCAGAAGAATACAACATTAGAGTACTTTTGCTTTGTACTCTAACTTTTATACTTTCATGTCAGACTGATGTTTATTTTTTTTTTTCACTTTGATTTTGATCCTCCTTAGCATCGAATCATTTGACTTTAGAATGACAAAATTTTAAGAGTTCATTAATGTGTACCAAAAGACAAGATGACCTTGTTAAGTGTCTGTCAGTCAATCTTGCGAGCGGTGAAAAGATGGTTACATACTTTGAAAAATCAACTGTTTCTGAAATCCAGAGCTAGAGTGTTGTTTTAAATACGCGTTGAAATCAGTATCATCTTTTGCGTACAATTCCTGTGGTTAAAACTTGTCTCATTTAGTCCATATACCAAATTTTGTAAGTACAAAATATGTACCTGCTTTCCTTTTCTCTCTCTCTCTTTTTTTTTTTTTTTTTTTTTTCATCTCCTCGAAACGATTGTTACCAAAGCTTATCTAATAGTACGGCAATTGGAATTTTTGGTCCATCATGTTTAAAAGAGAGGCGAAAGATACCAAAAATGAAAACAACACTTTATAAATTTTGTGCGTCCGAAGCGCTTTTCTGGATTTATCTTCATCAAAGGGATACTAAGTATTCTAACTCATAAGTCGAAAACAGACTGACAATGCCATGGGGGAAAAAACGAAAAACGACGAAAAGACGAAGAACAGTACACAAAGCACAACATAGAAAACTAATGACTGAGCAACAATAACCCCACCAAAACTGGGGGTGATCTGAAGTGATTTGGAAAGGTAAGCAGATCTTACTCCACATGTGGCACCAATCGTGTTGCTCATGTAAGTACAGATCCGATGATAAGTCTAATTCGGTAGGTCACATTCAAGGAAAAAAGGACGCGGGATTGTGGTTACTACAATTGGAACATATCAGTAGTCATCTGTGAAACTGACACACCTTTAAATTATATCTGTATTGATGAACAGCAATATTCAACGCTTGGTACATTGTATCATTGATGAGTTTTTTTCAACTAGTGGGTCGATGCAACTGCGGGTGGAAGTTTCGTCCCTGATGGTATAATTAGCCCAGTAGTCAGCATTTTTTCTGACATGAAATATCATTGATATGTTCATTTTCTGTAAATTTGCTGTTGATAAAATGTCAACATTTTCAAAAAAGATAAGGTTTTTTTACCCCCAGGTATAGATTGCCGTAATTGCATTTGGCTCAATTTTCGATATTTCGGTCATTAATGTCTTTAACTTCATAATATTTCTTTTGGTTGTGTAACTGTTTTGATTCGGACAGAAATGATAGGTCTTATATAAACGAAACGCGCGTCTGACGTACCAAATTTTAAGCCTTTGGTGAGTGTGTACTCCTTAGGTTTATCAAGCCATGATACGATGTTTTTAAGAGGCAGTACATGTCTTTCTAAATAACAGTAAATTTTGTAACTATACGAAGTTGTAAGAATGTACTCAAAAATGTACGCAACGTATTAATGACTAGCACGTTGATTTTCGATTAATTCTCTTATTAGAGATGCGATGAAGTAAATGAGATTTTAGAGTGTTAGGTAAAATTCATAATCATGATTTAAGCAAAGTTGTAGTTTAAAACACAAGATGGATGTGGAAGATAATATTTTGGGATAGAATAATTCACTGTTAACAAATTTGGTTAGCCGACAGACCAATAAAGATTAGACAACATAACGCAACCAAATGAAATAAACAACATAAGAAACCGTTACAAAAAGATATTAAAAGCCCTTTCCTTGATTTGTCTTCATCATGAACGCTCGAAATGTTCAAAACAATATTGCATACATTTAACCAACTTTTTAGATTAGTTATCAATGACTTATTCATTTATCATTGGGTTTTCAGTCGACTATTTTAAAAATTTGCGAGGAATGTAAATAGTTCTACAATAACAATTGCCCCTTCTGTGCCTCATTTACTCTAAATAGAAATCCTAACAATTTTCAGAAAATACTTTTAAAGATGAAATTATTTTATTATTTGGCTTATAAATTTGTGACGTTAATGCCACTGCATTAGGTCACCAAATCACTGGTTTGGCGTATGATATTAAACGATTCTTTTGACTACTTACTGATTGCAGGCTTAAATGTGCTATATGGTTCTGAAGTATCTTCATCTTTACCTTTTCCCAGACTATGATAATATAAATCGTCCTTTGCAATGAGGAGCGGTGAACTTTTTCTATATTTACTCTCAAATGGTTGCTCGTGAATATCATCCGATCTAGTATACACAATAATTGTTCTGTTGATGATCTTTGCTAATATATCTACAAGTCTATCACTGTTGACGCTCCTGTTGTTTTCTATTTCATCAACTAAAGCATTTGCTTCTTCACGGGATATATGTTCTTCCTGAAAATATAAAGACAATGTTCGACTCAAATGTTAGACATGTTGTATTTGTTCAAATGCATACTGTGGATTGATTTATTTTCGTGGGTACCAATTTTCGTTGATTGAGAAAAACTTGCATTTTCGTGGATATTGGATTTTGTGGTTTTCCAAAAGTTCACAGTTAATCATACAGCAAATTTGCAATCTGTTGAACATTTAAATTCGTGGATTCCCTGTATCCACGAAATCCACGAAAATTGGTATCTAACGAATAATTATGAATCCACAGTATATTAATTAGAACCGTTTTTATGCTTATGTCCTGTAAATACTACAATATATTCAAATTGAAGACAATGAATCAAAAATACAAGTGATAATGTTTTAAAGAGGCGAAAGATAACGGACATTTAAATTCATAAGTCGAAAATAAACTAACAACGTCATTGCAAAGAACAAAAAAAACGTTCAAAAGACAAACATGTAATATAATGCAGGATACTAAAACAAATATCGATATACCCACATTCTTCAGTGAAATAAAACTGAATCCAAATATGAAAAGAAACTCCCAAAACATATTGGACAGAGGTTCTCCTGACCCAGCTAAACGCAGATGGTCTAGCGGCATCAGACCAATAATACCGCTGGTTTTTTGTTTTTGTTTTAATAAATCTTGTAATTTAAACCTGTATGACAATTTTTGATACATTATTTATTCTCATCATTGCAAAATATTCATGAAGGAAGCACTCGGCAAAATGGCGGCAGATTACGAGCCCAACAACACAAAATGTATAATCTGCCGAAGTGTGTCGAATGGTGAAGGATGTCTATCTATTCACAAACACTTAGGATTATTCTTTAGTGTAAATCAAATTGTAAATTATTACAATGTAATTCTATTTGAACTCTTTAAAACCAAAATTCAGTTTATACCTTGTCGAGCAGTTTTTAAAACGTGCGTATGTTCTCACGACCGTGACTAACCTGGTAACACACCAATATAACTGCTGATCTAATTCAATTAAAACCCTTTAAGCCTCTATAGTTCTACAATTTCCCCCATATTTCAATATTTATGAAGAATTTATACTTATTTGCATTCATTTAGGGTTATCAATCAATTCATATTATTAAATCGATTGAACTTTTACTGAGTAATTTTATGTGAACTCCTAATAAACCTATAATGCTGAATAACCCCCTTAAGAACCTTATAAAACATCTGGGCAGTGGTTCCCATGACTAGATTCGTCTCGCATTGCTGTTCGTGGTGTTATTGCAGCCCACAAAACTGATGAAATAGTAAACTTTTTTTCAAATAATGCAATGAACGCCGTTTTTTCAACTATTTTCCTTCTTGGACGACGACGACTGACGACAGACGCCAAGTGATGAGAAAAGCTCACTTGGCCCTTTGGTCCAGGTGAGCTAAAATGAAAACAGAGAAAATATAGCCCAGAAGTGATTTGAAACCTTGTTTTTACGTTTTTAAACTAGCATTTCAAAAGTCAATGAAAAACAAAGAAAACACTATTATTGACAGGTTCGTGCAAAGGGAAACCTCTTTAATCAACATTAATAATTACACAGGTGACAAACCTTCTTTTGATCGTCACGTATTGTGTAAGGGTGGGCTCAACTGTAATATACGCTAGAAGTAGTTCCTTACCCAATTACATATTCATACAGCAGCAAGGATATGCATGAGATCTGTATGAATATTATTTATGCCTTTTAACGTAGTTTGCAATGACGGACACATTGACACATTGACACATCGACACATAGACACATCGACGCATAGACACATAGACACATCGACACATCGACACATAGACACGTAGACACATAGACACATCGACACATTGACTTAAACTAATTGTATAAAACACAATATTTCAGAAAGTTGGAGTACTATTTATTCTGTTAAGTTGGTTTATGGTTAAGATTTGTTAACCATGACTATTTTTGCGTGTTCAGTGCGGAACTTTTAAGTTTTCTCATTTAGGTTGTTATCTCAGTTACAATGAGTAATTGATCAACTATAGTTGGTTTTGAGAATTGTACTGGTTTTGTTATACAACTTTTATGTCATGTATTTATTGGTATCAAAATGTAATCCTTGAAAATAATGTAATTTAAAAGTAGATATTATTGGAATGTGTCAAGGTAGTGTTTTTTAAAAGTACATTGAAGATATTATGTTTCATGTGTTATAAAATATTTTCTGCTCTCTTTTATTTGTTGCAGTTTCGTATATATATATATATATATGTTGTACCAAGTTTTGGCCTTCCAAATACCTTTTCGGTTCCTAACATCACTAAAGAGACATTAATTGTCGAAATCCAGATATTGTGTACCAATGTTTGGCCTTCAAAATACCGTTTCGATTCCTAACATCACTGAAGAGTCATTAATTGTAGAAATCCGGATATGGTGTACCAATTTTTGGCTTTCCAAATACCGTTTCGATTCCTAACATCACTGAAGAGACATTAATTGTCGAAATCTGGATATGGTGTACCAATTTTTGGCCTTCCAAATACCGTTTCGGTTCCTAACATCACTGAAGAGACATTAATTGTCGAAATCCGGATATGGTGTACCACTTTTTGGCCTTCCAAATACCGTTTCGATTCCTAACATCACTGAAGAGACGTTAATTGTCGAAATTCGGATATGGTGTACCAATTTTTGCACCTCATATTTGCGGTATACCATCTTTTCCGCAAGTTTATTGTTTTCTGTTTGGTATTAAATTAACAACTAAGATCCATTTTGTTACATCTGGTGATCCGTTTATTTTGCAATCGCCATGGCAGTCAGCAGAGTTTAAGAACATCCGTTGTTCGACCTGCTAGTCAAAGGCGTTTTGTTAAAATATACTTTTTCACTTTTTTGGTCTTTTGGAAAATGTTGTTTGTATTTAGACCCCTCTACCAAGAAATTTATTTGCATGTACACGTATAAAAATTGCGCTTTTTTCCAACGCAATCATAGGTTTGAACATTGTTTTCAATTTAGACTTGTTTATATTTTTTCGTTTGGGCTTGTATTATATTTGCCTTCGGGTTTATATAATCCGTTCATCCTATTTCGACTCTTCAAAATTCAAGAATCTATCCTAAATTGAGGTAAATTATATGGCCTTCCAAATACCGTTTCTATTCCTAACATCACTGAAGAGACATTAATTGTCGAAATCCGGATATGATGTACCAATTTTTGCACCTCATATTTGCGGTATACCATCTTTTCCGCAAGTTTACTGTTTTCTGTGTGGTATTAAATTATTAATTAAGATCCATTTTGTTACATCTTGTGATCCGTTTATTTTGCAATCGCCATGGCAGTCAGCAGGGTTTAAGAACATCCGTTGTTCGACCTGCTAGTCAAATGCGTTTTGTTAAAACACACTTTTTCACTTTTTTGGTCTTTTGGAAAATGTTTGTGCTGTATTTAGACCCCTCTACCAAGAAATTTGTTTTGCATGCACACGTATAAAAATTGCGGTTTTTATCCAACGCAATCATAGGTTTGAACGTTGTTTTCAATTTAGACTTGTTTATAGTTTTTCGTTTGGGCTTGTATTATATTTGCCATCGGGGTGATATAATCCGTTCATCCCATTTCGACTCTTCAAAATTCAAGAGTCTTTCCTAAATTGATGTAAATTATATGGCCTTCCAAATACCGTTTCGATTCCTAACATCACTGAAGAGACATTAATTCTCGAAATCCGGATACGGTGTACCAATATTTGCACCTCATATTTGAGGTACACCATCTTTTCCGCAAGTTTATTGTTTTCTTTTTGGTATTGAATTAATAATTAAGATCCATTTTGTTACATCAGGTGATCCGTTTATTTTGCAATCGCCATGGCAGTCAGCAGGGTTTAAGAACATCCGTTGTTCGACCTGCTAGTCAAATGCGTTTTGTTAAAATATACTTTTTCACTTTTTGGTCTTTTGGAAAATGTTGTTTGTGCTGTATTTAGACCCCTCTACCAGAAAAATTGTTTTACAAGCACACGTATAAAAATTGCGGTTTTTATCCAACGCAATCATAGGTTTGAACGTTGTTTTCAAATTAGACTTGTTTATATTTTTTCGTTTGAGCTTGTATTATATTTGACTTTGGGTTTATATAATCCGTTCATCCTATTTCGACTCTTCAAAATTCAAGAGTCTATCCTAAATTGAGGTAAATTATATGGCCTTCCAAATACCGTTTCGATTCCGAACATCACTGAAGAGACATTATTTGTCGAAATCCGGATACGGTGTACCAATATTTGTACCTCATATTTGCGGTATACCATCTTTTTCGCAAGTTTATTGTTTTCTGTTTGGTATTAAATTAATAATTAAGATCCATTTTGTCACATCTGGTGATCCATTTATTTTGCAATCGCCATGGCAGTCAACAGGGTTTAAAAACATCCGTTGTTCGACCTGCTAGTCAAATGCGTTTTGTTAAAACACACTTTTTCACTTTTTTGGTCTTTTGGAAAATGTTGTTTGTGCTGTATTTAGACCCCTCTACCAAGAAATTTGTTTTACAATAACATGCACACGTATAAAAATTGCGGTTTTTATCCAACGCAATCATAGGTTTGAACGTTGTTTTCAATTTAGACTTGTTTATATTTTTTCGTTTGGGCTTGTATTATACTTGCCTTCGGGTTGATATTATCCGTTCATTCCATTTCGACTCTTCAAAATTCAAGAGTCTTTCCTAAATTGAGGTAAATTATATGGCCTTCCAAATACCGTTTCGATTCCGAACATCACTGAAGAGACATTAATTCTCGAAATCCGGATACGGTGTACCAGTATTTGTACCTCATATTTGCGGTATACCATCTTTTTCGCAAGTTTATTGTTTTCTGTTAGGTATTAAATTAATAATTACGATCCATTTTGTCACATCTAGTGATCCATTTATTTTGCAATCGCCATGGCAGTCAGCAGGGTTTAAGAAACATCCGTTGTTCCACCTGCTAGTCAAATGCGTTTTGTTAAAATATACTTTTTCACTTTTTTGATCTTTAGGAAAATGTTGTTTGTGTTGTATATAGACCCCTCTACCAAGAAATTTGTTTTGCACGCACACGTATAAAAATTGCGCTTTTTATCCAAAGCAATCATAGGTTTGAACGTTGTTTTCAATTTAGACTTGTTTGTATTTTTTCGTTTGGGCTTGTATTATATTTGCCTTCGGGTTTATATAATCCGTTCATCCTATTTCGACTCTTCAAAATTCAAGAATCTATCCTAAATTGAGGTAAATTATATGGCCCTCCAAATACCGTTTTAATTCCTAACATCACTGAAGAGACATTAATTGTCGAAATCCGGATATAGTGTACCAATTTTTGCACCTCATTTTTGCGGTATACCATCTTTTTCGCAAGTTTATTGTTTTCTGTTTGGTATTAACTTAAGAATTAAGATCCATTTTGTTACATCTGGTGATCCGTTTATTTTGCAATCGCCATGGCAGTCAGCAGGGTTTAAGAACATCCGTTGTCCGACCTGCTAGTCAAATGCGTTTTGTTAAAA
Organism: Mytilus coruscus; assembly: GCA_017311375.1. Classification (NCBI taxonomy): domain Eukaryota; kingdom Metazoa; phylum Mollusca; class Bivalvia; order Mytilida; family Mytilidae; genus Mytilus; species Mytilus coruscus. Next base: position 769 of record JAASAO010003360.1, on the reverse strand, counting down.
CACACTTTTTCACTTTTTTGGTCTTTTGGAAAATGTTGTTTGTGCTGTATTTAGACCCCTCTACCAAGAAATTTGTTTTACATGCACACGTATAAAAATTGCGGTTTTTATCCAACGCAATCATAGGTTTGAACGTTGTTTTCAATTTAGACTTGTTTATATTTTTTCGTTTGGGCTTGTATTATATTTGCCTTTGGGTTGATATTATCTGTTCATTCCATTTCGACTCTTCAAAATTCAAGAGTCTTTCCTAAATTGAGGTAAATTATATGGCCTTCCAAATACCGTTTCGATTCCAAACATCACTGAACAGACATTAATTGTCGAAATCCGGATATGATGTACCAATATTTGCACCTCATGTTTGCGGTATACCATCTTTTCCGCAAGTTTATTGTTTTCTGTTTGGTATTGAATTAATAATTAAGATCCATTTTGTTACATCTGGTGATCCGTTTATTTTGCAATCGCCATGGCAGTCAGCAGGGTTTTTAAAAGAACATCCGTTGTTCGACCTGCTAGTCAAATCCGTTTTGTTAAAATACACTTTTTCACTTTTTTGGTCTCTTGGGAAAAGTTGTTTGTGCTGTATTTAGACCCCTCTACCAAGAAATTTGTTTTGCACGCACACGTATAAAAATTGCGGTTTTTATCCAACGCAATCATAGGTTTGAACGTTGTTTTCAATTTAGACTTGTAATAATATATATATACGGCCTACGGCGCCGAATTGCCGTTTGACACAGCCTAAGTTGCTAGATTGTTCTTT
>JAASAO010003760.1:0-15234 GCA_017311375.1 Mytilus coruscus | reverse complement strand
TAGATTTCACTGAATATCATGAATTAAGATTTATATTAGACAACTATTAAAATGTTTGACTCACCTGGAAAAATACAGACAAATAGAAATAAGACCTTTCTTTATTGACGGTCACTTTGCAAGTGACCGCCAACGCCACAAAAAATACCAAAGTCATGTGACTTTGTTTCAAGGTGAGGTACATCTTTTTCTCTAAGTAGATTCCTCCGTTATCGGAGCACCCGTGTCACACGGTATTAAAAGCCCTTAATTTTACTAGATTGGGAATTGAAATTAAATAGTAAAATAATAAAAAGGGTTATATACAGTCTTTCATAAATATTAATGTCCTAAAAAAGTATACAGAAATGTAAAAACTATGATTAAACTCTATTTACACCTATTAGTGCGAGTGAATTATTTACATAATGCATATATATAGATTCTCAGTTTAATCCCTGTATTCCTTATGGGATAGCTGTTTAAAAACTTATAAAACTTGGAGTTTGTTTATCCTTTCCCTTGAGGCATTGCTTGATACTTGATGGAGGTATAGGTTTATCATTATAAACATTAATTATATAGTCTTTATAGTTTTTAAATTATATTCGCCATTTCATGTTTCAGTCTATTTAAACATGTTAAAAGTTTAAAGAATAGATAAAACTTTTAAAATCTAAAATATCTTATTTGTTTTAGATTTTGTTTCCTTTAGGGATACAATTTCTAATACATGAACCAGTCTGCTTAACCATGTTAAAAATAAAATGGATAGTTAAAACTTCTAAAATAACTTATTTGTCTTAGATTTTATATCCTTAAATGGGATTTTTTTTTTATAAAAAGTGTTGGTAAATATAAATACTATGGTCAAAGTTAACATTCCTAGAATTGGTATACTACAGGTTTATTATCTATAATACTAAAATAACGAGGTCCAATTTGTCAGCCGGCATGACATAAATACGACGATTCAAAGAATTCAACTTTATATATAACTAATATAGGACAATGGTGTTGATTAAAAATTACATCATTCCAGGCCCTTTTGTTTTCCAAATAATTAATATAACCAATAATTAACAAGTTCCGGGTCGAATCCGCTACCGATACTAATATTATATGTCACTTACAGTTTCCGGTTTAAGTATGTATGTATGTTCTGTATCTTCCTCCTTTAATAGGAGCACCACCATGGGATATTGTGTAAAGTAGGACACTGAACTTACCGTATCAGTACAGATTAAATGTGAGCATTAGCCTTCCCAGTTTCCCAGTCTGGCCTAGACGGGTCTTACTACCAGAAGTAGTTAGAAAACCAGGACGGGTTCAAACATAAAGATTTTTAAAGCACAGAAAAATGTGCACCTTATAATCAGCATGACTTTATAAGATGACAATACGAATACAAAAAGTAAAGGCTAAACTTAAGGCGTAGGTACTTTAATTCAGTCACGGAACCGCGATGTCGCGGGTGTGTTCTAGTTTAATCTAATAAATGTTTATGTGATTGAGAATCCTGAACGGTCCTCTTGTCTTATTACATAACAAAAATCTGTCGCTTAGGTTTTTGGCCGAATAAGCGCTAATTGAAATGACTACAGGATTAATTATTCTTTACATAAGAAAACTTAAGACTATGAAAAGCTGTTACCTGATCTATTATTTATCAAAAGTATTATCTTGAAATAAATTTCCGTCTTTGTGAAAATATACTGACACTTAATTGTTACTTATAACACAAAAAGCTCTGTAAACAAAAATCGTTACATGTTAATAAAATTGAGACATTTATTTCTTTACACAATTTTTGATTAGATAAATGATTTTATTTAATTCACATAAAATTTTATAAATAAGTTAATAAGAAGTGATGTCAACTTTTGCCCTGTCACAACACACTCGAAAAAAACACGGACTGCTCTCGAAAAAATACGGACATATAAAAATTAATTTACTATCCAAAATGTCCTTTTCAATGCAAAAACAAGATTTTTTGTAAAGTGTCTGTATATCTAAGTATGTATAGAGTCCATGTATGCATTTCTGTTGACATTTGCATTGGTATGTGTATAGAAATGGCTTTAATCTATATTTTGGAATAAGCTCTTGTATATAAGGTTCTAGCCTCTTTTTTGTGCGACTTACATTTAGGAAGGAACTTCTATGCTCTTGTATATAAGGTTCTAGTCTCTCTTTGTACGACTTACCAGGAAGGAAATCTGTTTGTTTACATTTTTGATGATATTCACTCAAAAACTTGGTCACGATCTAAAAAACCCGATCAAATCACTCGAAAAACACGATCCCAGCCTGACACTATACCTACTGTGGTTCTCATCAATTAAACATTTTAAAAATTAATCAATCTTAGCATTATCTGAGAGATGCATGTGTTAAGTCATTTGTCTTGAAATATTGAACTGAGGATACGAGACTCTCACTTAATTATTAAAGCATAATCAACAGTGCTAAAACCATTTTTAGACGCGGTGTGTGTATATAAGTATAATAACCTAACGAGTCTCCTAATAATCTTCCATTTTGCTATACGTAGCCCTGATGATAAGCAGATATCAAACATACTTTTACCATGTGTATTCAAAGAGGGTGAATGATACCAAAGGGACATTCAAACTCATAAGTCGAAAATAAATGGACAACGCCATAGATTAAAAAGAAAAAGACCAACAGATGAACAACAGTACACAAAATACAACATAGAAAACTAAAGACTGAGCAACACGAACCCCACCAAAAACTGGGGGTGATCTCATGTGCTCCTGCTCCATATTATCTTGGTAAATTCCTTTGTTTTCTATATCAATTGCATAGTCTGAAGGTAGCAAATCCGAACCAAACAGATAATTTTCTGTAAAGAATCATTTTTGATACAGTCTTGTAATTCTCCTGTTCTGGAGTTTAAATCTATAACCAATATTTTAGCTCTACTAGATAGTGTGCTGTACTCATGATAGCATAATAAAGTCATTTTCAAAATGTGTAGATGAAAATGAAGGAATATAAGAAGCATATATATAAAAGTCATCTGATAGTAATATAATTGTATGTAATACGAATTGCATTAAGCCGGAACTGCGGCTTACTCTTCCGAAGGCACAGGAGTTCATCCCTATATTTTTTTTGAAGGGTTCAAGCGTGCTATTGTTTTTGCTCTATTTTGTGTGTGGTATATTTCAGCAAATTTTAATTTTTTTATATCCATGTAGTTTTGCGACCTTGTCTAGAATGTACTTGTACTAAACAATATCGATAATTTAGCGCTCGGTCAGGTTTCAGAGATACTTGAAATTATTTGTACCGACGGTTAATGAATTTGGTTGTGTCTTAGCTAGGGCTTAAGACAAGAAAACTTACATTGCACAAGGTCATGTTATTCTCTGACTGTTTATGACACGTCTTCACACTAAATCCATTGGATGTTGGATGTGTACTGATTGATATTTTTGTCTTAGATTTGTCATGATTTGCTATGCCCCTGCAACTGAAAGTTGGGGAGGGTATTGTTTTATCCCTCTCCGTCCGTCCGTCCTTCCGTCTGTCCTTCCTTACGTTCGTCCAATTATGGGTATATAGGTATGCCAGATAACTCCTCCTACAGTTTGAATGCTAGTAAGTTTTAACTTTGCTGACTGTTTGTACATGTATAGTGTACATATAAGGTGTGTACGTGGTAAGGGTTTTGATTTTTATTGATATTTGCTCTTTTGGGAGATAGTTGAACTTTGTAATTTTTGGAGAATATACCTGCATAAGAGGTGCATAGCGTTTCTGGATAACTCTTCCTTCAGATTAAATGCTAGGAAGTTTTCACTTTGCTGGCTGTTTGTACACATATTGAAGGTGTGCATGTGGTCAGGGTTTTAATTTTTATCAATATTTGCTCTTTTGGGAGATAATTGAACTTTGTCATTTTTGGAGTATTTACTTGAATAAGAGGTGCATAGCGTTTCCGGATAACTCCTCCTACAGTTTGAATGCTAGGAAGTTTTCACTATGCTGGCTGTTTGTTCATATATTGAAGGTGTGCATGTGGTTAGGGTTTTGATTATTATCAATATTTGCTCTTTTGGGAGATAGTTGAACTTTGTCATTTTTTGGAGTATTTACTTGCATAAGAGGTGCATAGCGTTTCCAGATAACTCCACCTACAGTTTGAATGCTAGGAAGTTTTCACTTTGCTGACTCTTTGTACATATATTGAAGGTGTGCATGTGGTCAGGTTAGATTTTTATTAATATTTGCTTTTTGGGAGTTAGTTGAACTTTGTCATTTTTGGAGTATATACTTGCATAAGAGGTGCATAGCTTTTCCGGATAACTCCTCCTACAATGAACCATAGACCTATGTGCTCCTATGCTCAACTTTGTGTATTTTGAAATAACACTTTGCATCTGCGGGGGCATCATTTGTGTCTGCCAGACACAATTATATCTCAAAGAAAGTCCTACATTGACTTTGTTATAATACAGTTACTTCAGAGTGGAGTGCGGGGCATCACTTTGTCTAGTTTTATTAGTTGTTATTGGCTTTGAACTAGCTGTCAGTAACTGCGAGTACTCTCAGATCTGTACTTAGTGTCGTTTTGTTGTGGGGATGTACAAGTGCTCTGCCACATCCACTCTGTGTTTTTGTTACTTGTTTTGGCTTTGTATCTATCTGATAAGTTAAGCCCTTTTCAAATGATTTTTATAGTTTATTCATATGTTGTACTGTTACACCACTGTCCCAGGTTAATTAGGGGAGGGTTGAGCGCCCGCTAACATGTTTAATCCCGCCACATTCTTTTTGTGCCTGTCCCAAGTCAGGAGCCTGTAATTCAATGGTTGTTTTTTGTTTCTGTATATCATATTTGTTATTCGTTTATTGTTTTATATAGTTTGTTCTTGTGTTGTGCTGTTGCACCACTGTCCAAGGTAATTATATATAAGGGGAGGGTTTTGCGCCCGTCAAACATGTTTAATCCCGTCACATTCTGTATGTGCCTGTCTCAAATCAGGAGCCTGTAATTCAGTGGTTGTCGCTTGTTGCTGTATATCATATTTGTTTTTCGTTCATTATTTAAGATCAGGCCTTTAGTTTTTCTCGTTTGAATAGCTTTACATTTGTCATTTCGAGGACTTTTATAGCTGACTATGCGGTATGACCTATAGTTTCTGTGTCATTTGGTCTTTGTGGAGAGTTGTCTCATTGGCAATCATACCACATCTTCTTATTTTTATATTTACGCTATCATTTGTTTCATGACGTCTTAAAATACAGGATGTTGACTCACCAAATGGCTAGTTTACCACAAGATTTACATGATGGGTGTCTCTAGTTGATTAGGAACTGCTGATCCCTAAGGAACGTATATTCCATCTCTGGTTTTTGTGGGGTTTAAGTTGCTCAATCATTATTTTCCTGACTTTTGTATATTTATTTTTTTATTTCTCCACCTTTTACCTAAAGGTTATAGTTTTCATTTTATACTTTTTTGTAACTTTCAGATACTATTATTTGAACGCAAAATTACCCGTCTTTACCAACCAACCAGCCTTTTCCGTGTCAATTGAAAGGATCATCCCTTTCTTTCTTCATTTGTCGGACCATTGGGGTGTCGGATTAGATTTACGTTTGATAAGTTTTTTGTATATAATCTTGTAATAAGCTTAAGTCCGAAATCCTTGAAAAGCGATGCTGCGGTGATTATAGCTAATTTTACATTACATTAGCAAAGTAGCCATATTTAACAAACGTAGATGAATTTTGGGTCTTTCGTCTTAAGTTTCTGGCAAGAACAAACTGCTACTTTATTCTGCATGAAATTGAAAGATTGAGTGATACATGTCAAACATGTTGAATTGAAAAATCTGTCTTGCATGCATTGTTGGAATGACAGGCATACAGTGATATTCTGAACGTTTCTTTTCTGATTTGCACGAATTTCTTTTTAATGCAGGAACTGGTATATTTGTTCAGAGTTGCCTCATGATTATGTATTTATACTGTCTGCACAGTGTTGAAAATTTTCATATTCATTTTAGGTAAAAGATTACGTAAAATGGAAATTACGGTTGGTCAAACTTTAAGAGACATGGAGCTATGCAAGAGATACAAAGGCCCGGCTAGGGATGGACAGCACTTAATTCTGAAATGCAACAAGGCTATAACAGGACAGTATGTCAAGATTGCCTTAAAACTAAGATTCAGGGAAGCTTACATCTACTTGAAGTTAAAGTGTTTGCGAAAAAAAGAAATGTTGAATTAACTTATTAAAGATGAAATCTGCTCTTTTTTGTTTTTGGTTTTATAAGAGAATGCATATATCATTCAGTAAGGTCTAGATCACTAAGCTGCTGATAGAGCACCTGCTGATATAGCACCATCAGCTGGCAATATGGCACCTTTTTGGTAAATTTGATTTGCCTCCCTTTGCACAGAATCTTAAGTTTTCAGAGAAAAATTAAAATATTGGATTGCTAAAAAGAAACATTGACGAGATGTGCGCTTCCACAACCATTTTTAAATTACACATACATCCACAAATGTATTTTTCTCAAAAAGATCTAATATACAACTCTTTTCTTCTCGTTTTTAACCTAATTTGAATTGTTTTGTCAGGATTAATTTGAATTAATATTTTGAAAATGTAAGTATTTTTCATTGGCTTTATAGTATCTCCTTTAGATTTAAATATTATGTAAACTATAAGCGAAAAGACTAACATGTAAATTTCGTTCTAATTATTTTTATATAACTAGACAAATAATGATGCCTGTCCTGCCATATGCATGAATGAAGTTCTCGATGGGGTGTTTATATAATAGAGAATAATGGACAAAGACTACAGAATGGACACAAAAAAAGGAATAAAAAATAATATGATAAAAATAAAGAATATCATGTTAACTATAAGCTAAAAGACTTAAATGTAAATTTCGTTCTAAATATTTTTATATAACTAGACAAATAATGATGCCTGCCATATACATGAATGAAGGTCTGGATGGGTGTTGATATAACACAGAATAATGGACAAAGACTACAGAATGGACAAAAAATGAACAGAAAATGATATGATAAGAATAGAGAATAATGGGATGCTAAAATTTAAAGAATAGAGAATAATGGGGTATTTAAATATAACGAATAGAAAAAACTGGGGTGCTAAAATATAACGAACATATAGATAGAGCAGGAGCGATTTTTTCATTTGAATTTATGGTCAAAAAAGAAATGCACAACGAAATAACTGTGGTCTCGCGCCAGTTAACTACAATTTTTTTTAGAATTCTTCGGCTGCACTACCTACTACTCATCCCGTAATTATGATCCAAATTCAAAGCTTTGACTTTCGGCCTCTTTTACTTATCTACTTTTAAACTACATTATATCATGATTTTAAGAAACGGTAAATAACAAAAAACCTCTTTCCACTTCGAATACCCATGTGCTTAAAAATCGCGTTCATAATATAAATTCCACTGCCGCTAATCGAAATTTACCTTCAAAATATAACACATGACGCAATCATGACAATTGTGTTAAAGGAGGCAATGCCTCTGCAGCTAGATTTTTCAACAAAAACGCACGTGGATATCAACAAATATTCCCGTGCAATGCCAGAAAATGACAAAACTGCTCCAGATTATCTTCAGATAATACTGTTCAGTCATCAGTGAACGGAAGAACCTTTCCTCTTTCCTTTTCATGTGACATTACTTGAAAAACCCAAAACCTCATATATCTTGTAACATGAACAAAACCGAAATGTAGTATTCAATATGTAGGGCAAACTGGACGTGGATTTTTCAAACGAACACAAGAACATCTATACCGCTTCCGCAGACCTAAGAAATTCAAAAGTTTAATTTACCAACATTTGGAAAAAAACAAACACAATATTAAATTTGTAAAATTCCAACCACTTCAAACCGTCCTGAAACAACCAGGACGTCAGTATAGCAAATCATGCTCCTTTGACATAAGACTGAAATATCGAAGTTTCGCTATGATCCCTATGACCTTGTACTTATAGGGGACCTCAAAATCGTTTAAGACCGAGAGGTAAACTTTCTGAAAAAAGGACCAAAATATCGTCCACCGTCGAAAATAATTGGGAAGAGTGTCGTCAGGTTATCAAAGATGTTCTTTCATCCTATTGTAAAAAGTGGTGTAAACGGGACAAAAAGTCACTTGATTCCTATTCAAATAAATAGAAATAAGAAGATGTGGTATGAGTGCCAATGAAACAACTCTCCATCCAAGTCACAATGTGTGAAAAATAAACCATTATAGGCCTTCAACACGGAGCCTTGGCTCACACCGAACAGCAATCAATAAAGGGTCCCCAAATGACTAGTGTAAAAAATGTCTGAATATTGTTGATATTTGCATATCACATTTCGAAAATAATTTAGAAATAAATAAATGAACAGTTCGCCCATGTCTAGGATGAAAAATAAAATTCAAGTACAAAATGTACTTGCAAAGCGTTTTGTGCTCGTAGCGGCCGACAAAGCAGCCAACAATGTGGTGGTGGTATGTCGTAAATATTATACGGAAGTCCTTAAGAATGAAATTATACATTCAACTGCATTCAAGGCCGTACGCTCAACAGAGAGTCATATAGTAAATAATCATGTCACTACCACAGCTCAGCTTAAGGCCTCCTCTGAACATTTGAAGGTCCTCACTATGTATTAGTTACCTAAACTATCCGTCAAATATCGTTTCATCTCCGCCTCCAGTAAGTGTTCTACTACTAATCTTTCAGTGCTTTTAACGAGTTCCTTAACTACTATCAAAGAAATTATCATTAATTTTTGTAATAAAATATATGAAAAGAGTGGAACTATAACCGTTTTTGGAGTGTACAAAATTCTTTGGGTGTTTTAGATAAATTACGTGCTTTTGATGGTCATTTTGATTCCGTTGACAGTGTTGACTTTTCAACTCTTTATACTACACTTCCACACATTCTTATCAAACAAAAGTTTTCCTGTATAATTAAATGTTCGTTTGATAAATCAGGTTGCAAATTTATTTGCTTTAACTCACATAAAGCCTTTTTTCTCAAATGAGACTGGAGGTGTGATGAGATGATTAAACAATAAATTTTTTCCTTGACAACATTTATGTACGTTTCGGAAATAAAGTTTATCGACAGATAGTAGGTATTCCCATGGGCACTTATTGTGCCCCTTTAAAAGCAGACTTGTTTCTATACTGTTATGAATCACAGTTTATGTCCAAACTCAGTAAAGACCCGTCTAAATTCCATTTAACTGATAAATTCAATAACACTTACCATTATCTTGATGATATTTTTTCGTTAAATAATCAAGAATTCTCTAAATATACTACCGATATTTACCCGAAGGAACTTACCTTAAATTAATCAAATATTAATAGCAATATGTGTCCTTTCTTTAATTTAGACATTTCAATGTTACACCAGAAACTCTACACAAAATTGTTAATTTTCCTTTTTTGGACAGTGATGTCCCTTTGGCACCGTCTTACGGTGTTTATATATCCCAACTAGTACGCTATGCCCGTGTCTGTAGTGACGTTTTGGATTTCAATGAGCGTAATATATGTATTGCAAATTTGACTGTACCTGTAGAAAACTGATTTCAAACGGAATAGCACATCCTAAATTTTACAGTGATGTTGTTAACCAAGCCCGGAAATTTAGATACGATCCGGGTAAACTTATAAATCCTTTAAATAAACTTATTTTAAAAGGTGACTAATTCAACACTGTAATTAAATCTTTGAATATTGTTTTATTGGTATAAATATTGATTTTGTTATCAATAAATTAAAACCATACTAAATATTATTGTTAAACACATATGTACTTTCACGGTACTACAATCTGTCGATACCTATATTTTGGCATTGCACAAGGTCATGTTTTTCTCTGATTGTTAATGACGTCTTTACACTAAATCCATTGGATGTTTGATGTGTTCTGATTGATATTTTAGTGTTAGATACATGATTTTTTTATTAGTTATTATTGGCTTTGAACTAGCTGTCAGTAACTGCGAGGACTCTCAGATCTGTCCTTAGTGCCTTTCTTGTTGTTAGGGATGAGGGATGGATAAATACCCTGCCGTGTCCGGTCTGTGTTTTTGTTTGATGTTTTTCTGCATTGTATCGATCTGATGAGTTAAATCAACTGATTTTTATAGATTGTTATTATGTTGTGCTGTTACACTACTGTCCCAGGTTAGGGGAGGGTTGAGCGCTCACAAATATGTTTAACCCCGCCACATTCTTTATGTGCCTGTCCCAAGTCAGGAGCCTGTAGTTCAGTGGTTGTCGTTGGTTCATGTCTGTCATATTTGTTTTGTTATAAATTAGGCCGTTGGTTTTCTTAATTGAATTGTTTCATGTTTTTAATGTTGGAGCCTTTTATAGCCGACTTTACGGTATGAAGTTTTCTCATTTTTGAAGGCCGTACGGTTGTCTATAATTGCTTACATCCATTTCATTTGAACTTGGGTGGATAGTTGTCTCATTGGCAATCATACCGCATCTCCTTATTTTTATATATAAAATAATGGGGTGCTAAAATATGCAAGTGATTGCTGTTTGCTTTACGCTGCAACAGCGCAAAAAGGCTATATCGCGGCGATGCTAACATACAAAGAATAGAGACCATTTGACAAAATGAAAAGAAAAAAATGACCAAAATGAATTAAAGAATAACAAAAAATGATTGATTAAATGGTTGATTGATGGCGTTTAATGCCATTTTATTTTTTATTGGTGGAGGAAACCGGAATGCCCGGATAAAAAACACAGACCGTAGGCAGGTAAACTGGCAATCCTAGTCAATCAAGATTTAAGTCGAACTCACAACCTCAGCGTTGACAGGCTAGTGATAACTGCCAATAAATTACTTAGACCACTCAACCACAGAAGCCATACAAATTTGGAGAACTCCCCAACCAAACTCTCATGAATACAGTTACTTGAGATGGTTTGTAAGACACGTTTACTTTCGCTGTCATTGGTTATAATAGATTCCATAATACAGGACAATTAATTGTAACTACAGTTTTATTTGTTGTTCCTTTCAGACTTTGTAGCCCGAGTTCGGATAAGTTTACAAGGGGTATAAAATTTGAATGTAATAATGCAAAAACAAGTGCAATAGCTAGTTAACAATTGTTCTTGTGACTGCATGTAGAACTGATGTGATAACTTGAATTTATTAGATGAAAATTTATCATAAATGCATATAATATTCATTGAAATTTATCATGAATTCGTTCTTACAAATATTCTAAAATTAATAACAAACAATGAGAACTTAATTGATAATAGAATTTTATGAGAATGGTACGATTTTTCCTTTCCTTTTGTTAATTTTCTATTACAGTGTTTCTCAAGCTCACGAGTATCTCAAATCATGTTGCCTTTTGATCTTAAATTTACATGGAATTCAAAAACACTTATACATGACGCCACACTACATAGTACTCCAAATAGATAGGATAAAGGTTTGGCTAAAATATGTTGCTGTTTATGAGTTGTTGCGAAATCCATATACAGGAGTTACATACGAATGAACAGATGTACGACCTTCCTAACGAACAAACACAAGAAGACATCTTGAAAACTACATATGTTCTACAAGGATACAAATGTTTATAAAATTTGGCTGATCTCTTACAGTAGTATAATAGCCCAATTTTCCGACATTAACACCCCCACACCCCTCAATCCATAGAACTTTTGTCTGACAACCCATCTGTCTTACAAATATAAGAAATCCATTCTTACATAAGGAACAATTCCCTTACTGAAAAATCAGCCTCCTGCAAACATTTGCTGCAAGTCTGCGGCGAACTTGCTGCAGACTTGCAGCGAACACAGAGTTCGTATTTGCGGCGTGTTTGTTGCAAATACGCTGCAGGTCTGCTGCAAACAATTTACCATGCAAATGAGTGTTTGCTGCAGACCTGCTGCAAACATTTATATGCAAATGAGTGTTTGCTGCAGACCTGCTGCAAACATATTTATGCAAATCAATCTTTCTCCTGCGTGTTTGCTGCAGACCTGCGGCAAACATTTATATTCAAATCAATCTTTCTCCTGCGTGTTTGCTGCAAACTTGCAAGAACTACATACGTTATACAATTAACCAATATGTCATGTTGTGTACACAGCAAATTCTGAAAAAGTTATGTTACATCCAAACATACAATAATTCAATTACTTTACCATTTGAAAAAATTATCATAGCATAAGTTTATACCTGTTAATAAGTTAAATTAATTCCAAGTACGTTCTCAAATGAATTACATAGATATAGGAAGATGTGGTGTGAGTGCCAATGAGACAACTCTCCATCCAAATAACAATTTATAAAAGTAAACCATTATAGGTCAATGTACGGCCTTCAACACGGAGCCTTGGCTCACACCGAACAACAAGCTATAAAGGGCCCCAAAAGTACTAGTGTATGCATGAATCTAAAATTCAAAAGGTTCATTTGAAATTTATTTTGTGCATATATATACAGCTGGTTAAATTAAAATTGTCACAAAATTCAACTAGACTTACAACAAAATATTTAGTAAGTTATAATCTCTAAGCATATGAGGAGTACTGTATATTGCCTGGTTACATATTTGAAAATGTATTTTTACCCTTCATGCAGATATCTGTGGAGCCGCCGGGAATGAATTTCACAAGTTTACATTCTATGATGAATTTGTACTTACAAATAATGTCTTTGAAAACTATTCTGTTAGCTTCCAAACTATAATGCCTCCCTGAACACTAATATATATCATGACACAAACATCACCAACATTTTCAAATTTCAAATCTTGATCTTGCAGGAAGTTACCAATAGGCATGCTCAGTCATTTTATGTAGTTTCTTGCTATGTAGTTTCTTGCAATGATCTTGCAAACATAAAAAATTGTCAAAGATTTCTGCAATCTAGCTGCGAACATCCCTTATATTCTAGTTTTTCCTGCAATCTTACTGCAAACATATTTGTTTCTGCAAACTTGCCGCAAGCTTGCAGCAAAAGCTACAATGTTTGCAGGAGGTTTGCAGCTAGCTGCAAACATCTGCAAACATTATTCAAAGGGTTCCTGCAACCTTTTGTTTGCAGCAGACCTGCAGCAAGTTTGCAGCAGATCTGCTGCAAACATTTCATTTCTGTAAGGGTTAAGTAACAAGATTTCTTTGTTATGGCATTTTAAAGGGTATGGCATGTATTTGGGTAAATAAAAACGAGGGTTACTTTATCTTGACAAGGCTCACTTAAAATCGCTGATGATTGTTGAACTATAAGGTTTAACAAGTTACTAGTACACAATGAGTGGCGAAAACTAGAAAATATAACAACACCTAAAAGTTGGCAAATAAATGCAATAGGAATCATTCACGACTTTTCACGCGTGGCGGCGCTGCGGTTCCATAAGTGGTTACTTGAACGCTTCAATCACGTAAAACGCTTGCATCTGTACAACGTAAACAATCATTACAATGGCATCCGATGATTACATCACCTGGTCTGTTCCAGAACTAACGTTACGTGGAGCTGTCACGAGAGACAGAAATATAGATCTTATAGAAAGGTAAACGATGTATTTAAAAAATATTGAGATTTCTTCTATTACACATGTATTATAAGCGGAAACGCCGCTACAGTACATGGCCATAAAGATTTCGTCACCTACATTTTTGGGCTATATATTTCATATAAAAACACGTTTATTGGAGGTATTTATGGTTGTATTTTTACTAATGTGTTGAAAAACGCTGAATTGTATATAAAGAGTATTTGTTTGTTTTGTCATAGCTCTGTCATCAGTTGTTTTTATTTTCTCCTGGATGTGAACACATATACTATTTTATTACAATTTAATTTGGTTGACATATAAATATATAGCAAGATTGTTTATAATAGACAATAATATTCATGTTTATCTCAGAAGAAAATGAAAATAAACAAATAATTATTCTGCTGTTGGTACCAAGTTGCATAAAATCAAATCAGAAATGTCCCCTAAATAATCTTTTGAAATGCAATTTTATATGAAATATTTAGTGTGAAATACCAAGTGACAAATACATGTACCCCAAGTAAGAAAAAAAAAACCCAAAAAACCCACTGAACATATAAATAGTCATGAATGTATAATTAAACTTTCTAGGATACATTTAAATGATTTTGTATAATAATAATTAAAAATAGGGGTTCTATACAGATATTATCTGTTGGCCATGAAATGTGATACAGACCATGCAGACTGGGCAAGGGAAAATTAAATTTAACCTCTTATATACTGGGACTATTATACTAATAGTATAATAGTCCCAGTTATATATAAACAATTTATTACTTTTGAAAATGGGACAATTACACAAAAATTAAGGAAAGTATTAAATCCTCCCAATACCACTTTTAAACAAGACATGATTCTACATTTTAAGCTTTAAATCTTTCAATATGTCTCAGCTTCATCAACTTAAGAAAAAGACACTGTAAAAAATATAAAGGCCCTCTGCAAACTTTTACATATAACATGATGGGGCCATTTTGGGAAATTTTAAAAGATATGTACATCTATAATGAAGTTTTATTTGCAATTCAAGTTCAAACAGGGAATTATTTAAATATGGAATAATTTCAAATTCTGCAAAATTGATTAGAAAATAATTATGAAAACTAACCCAACTAAATATTTTTAAACTTAGAAATGTGGTCCCTATAGTTCTACGTCCTTTTTGAATCCTATCTAATCTTGGCAGATAATCTTATAAGATTCTAAATAGTTTTCTAAACTATTATACTCTAGAAAAAATGTTCCTAAACTAGTAAAAGGGTTTTACCTCTGTTGTTTGAAGGGCTATTAAAACATCTTCCTTTGAATATGGGTTAAATAAATTTTCTCCAATAAGAACTTCTTGCTAGAGAAAGTTTTATTAATTTTAAGAAAAAGTAGTGTTTCATAATTTTATATACATATCATGCCCAACATTCAGCATACAAGAATTTTTTAAATTTCATTAGTTATACCATTAAATCCACTTGATATCTTGTTTTCAAATATTTCATGGCAAGCAGAATTTAATCTATGTAATAGTACTTTAAAAATCTTTACCTACATGTTTTAAAAAATTAAAACCATTCCTTAGCTTGTTTAATTAAACTTTGGCTGAAACATGCCTTAAATATTTGTCACTGAACATTAAGATTCCAACAATCAA
>JAASAO010003897.1:0-15683 GCA_017311375.1 Mytilus coruscus | reverse complement strand
TGGAGTATGTTGCTACAAATGAATCTTCTCAAATGTAATTTCAGAACATTCTCCTGCTTTAACACGAACATTTTTTTTTTTTTTTTGTAATTTATATTTACTCGTATCACATTCAACTATTGAACATCTTATCACTAATCGTGTAAGAAAAAGAGTAAAGATTGATTGCTAAGTAAGACCTGATGCCAAATCCACCGAGTAGTTATGTTTAACAAATGGCTGATAAATAGCATGTATAGATAAATGTGATAAATAACATCTTATCAAATCTATAAAGTTCAGTCATTCAGTAACATACTTATCAAATCAAAAGTTATAAATACAACTGTTTCCAAAATCTTGTTAGAATTATGTAATTTCATAGCACTGAAGATTGATTTACGAACAAATCTATCTTTATATCTCATTAAAACGAACAAACTTAAGTAATATGATTCTTAATTCACTGTTATCTCATTTTTATTCCATTTGAAAGGAGAGAATAAGATTCATTACACGCTAGCTTGGAAAAAAAATCAGAGTGATGTTTTAAAAACACCAGCTTGTAGCAAATCTCACATTCAAGAATCGCGCAATAAATGTGAAGTACCTGACATAATCAACACCCATGAGTTTTGCGCTGTGATCCCCTGGATGACATAATTTGGTCCACACTGCGGTACATCCAATACAAAGTCCTTTGTCATTAGCTCCCATTTCAGCACCCCAGGTCCAAGCTGACTTACTAAGCATCACAGCATGAGTGGATGGCACTTGATCTATTTCTACCAAGGTACACTGTCATATAAAACATTAAAGATCCCGATGTATTGGTGTCAAATTATTTAGATATATTCTTAAAATACACATCATCCACCGATTAATTTACCCTAATCAATTTTCAAATTATTTACCGTTGTTCAGCCAACTTATTTTAGCATCTAACTTTAATTAACTAAAAACATCTGTCAACGTATTATCACGAGAAAATTGTTTTGGAACAGGTGCTTTGTAAACAGATTTGTATAAATAGATAAGAAAAGAAATACTACAATCTAAATATTTCATCACAATACTAGGACAGGTCTGGATTTCCTTAACAGAATATAAAATAATGGGCAAACAATTAAGAATGGAGAAAAGTTGGCCAAAACAAAAGAACAGAGAAAAGTGGGGGTGCTAAAGTATAAAAACAGAGAAAATGGGATGCTAAAGTATAAAGAATAGAAAATAATGGACCAAAAGAAAAAGTAATAAATAAATAATCTAAACAACTAAAGAGTACAAAAATAATGAGACCCTCCCATTATGATCTTCTACCACCACATAAAGTCGGTATTGCTATAATAGAATACACAAATGCATGACTGAAAGCTACGGCTGTTTAGTTACCAATAACTTACCATGACTTTAGACTCTGGTGCATGATCCTTTGCTGGAAAATAAACAACCTCTTGTACCTCAGTTGTCGGACGATCAGAGTTTTTACCAAATATTACACATCCTGTCGTTGACGGTGGGTATACCACAAAGACA
Organism: Mytilus coruscus; assembly: GCA_017311375.1. Classification (NCBI taxonomy): domain Eukaryota; kingdom Metazoa; phylum Mollusca; class Bivalvia; order Mytilida; family Mytilidae; genus Mytilus; species Mytilus coruscus. The sequence goes on along the minus strand of JAASAO010003897.1, from coordinate 14,168 downwards.
TCAGACATTCTATAATTAAGTAAAATAATTTAGATAAGACAAGCAGTAGATACATACAATAAAAATACACAGAGAGAAGGCAATAATATTTACGTTGCAGGAACTAGAATCTTAAGCACTGGTCAGTAATTGTTCGAGAGAATCGTTTATCAGTTACATTTGTTCTTTCATCAACATTTTGTTATATGTGCAGATGACGAATCAAAAGATTCAATTGTTAATACAATTTATTTCACTAATAACATTTCAAATAGCAAAAGGTTTAAGGCAAATAGAGCACATTGCACACGGTTGCATCAGCAAGAAACAATAGCTTCAATAGACATGCCAAGAACGCTAAACATAGTTGGTCCAGATAACTCTACTTGGTAAATATATGTTCTTGTTATGAATATATATGCATATATCTCCTAACTCAAATCTTTTAGATTATTTGATTAAGCTTCAAAAGGATTATTTTAGGCGGGTGGTTTTTATAAAAAACAAACCAAACATTAGTACAGTAAAACTTCTTCTATTCAGCAACATATAATGAATTTTGAAGCATCCTTATGTATGTTACGAGTATGTTTTACCGTCATTAACTGTCGTGTTTGTGTTTGTTAAGGTAATACTTGTCTCAAGTTACCGTGAGAATTGTACATTTTATGGCATATTTGCCATTAGAAGTTGGTTTTTCGGTATGTTGATTAAGTAAAACCGCCTAACTTAGAATTGATAGTCAGGAGTACCAGCTATGATTGAAATCTTTTCTTTACAATGCCGCGGCACATATCTGAATTTAACAGTCGTAAGAAGTATAGTTGGAACATTTTACTGGAGCTCCTTGCAATTGTTTTTTGGTGAAAATGTCACCTCTCTGAAGTGGCAATGTATCCTATCTTCCTATCATTTCAGTGTCAATTGTATGTCCTATCATTTAACCTGGAGATAGTTTACTTAAATGCCTTTTATCTATTTTCACATTATTTGAATTATTATTTAATTGGGGAGAATTTCTTGAAATTAAAATATTTTTGTCGAGCCTGCGACTTTGTCGCAGAAAGCTCGACATAGGATAGTGATCCGGCGGCGGCGTTAGCTAACTTCTTAAAAGCTTTATATTTTAGTAGGTGCAAGACCTGGATGCTTCATACTTTGTATATAGATGCCTTATGTTACGAAGTTTCCGTCTGTCACATGTCCATTGTCCTTGACCTTATTTTCATGGTTCAGTGACTACTTGAAAAAAGTTGAGATTTTTGTTATGTTAATTTCTCTTATTATGAGTAATAGGATAACTATATTGGTATGTACGTACCTTGTAAGGTCCTTATGCCCGTCAGGCAGTCTTCACTTGACCTCGACCTCATTTCATGGATCAGTGAACAAGGTTAAGTTTTGGTGGTCAAGTCCATATCTCAGATACTTTAAGCAATAGGTCTAGTATATTTGGTGTATAGAAGGATTGTAAGGTGTACATGTCCAACTGGAAGGTGTCATCTGACCTTGACCTCGTTTTCATGGTTCAGTGGTTATAGTTAAGTTTTGTGTTTTGGTCCGTTTTTCTTATACTTTATGCAATAGGTCTACTATATTTGGTGTATGGAATGATTGTAAGGTGTACATGTCCAACTGGCAGGTGTCATCTGACTTTGACCTCATTTTCATGGTTCAGTGGTCAAAGTTAAGTTTTGAGTTTTGGTCTTTTTTCTAATACTATATGCAATAAGTCAACTATATTTGGTGTATGGAAATATTTTATGATGTACATGTCAGTCTCGCAGGTTTTATTTGACCTTGACCTCATTTTCACGGTTCATTGCTCAGTGTTAAGTTTATGTGTTTCGGTCTGTTTTTCTTAAACTATAAGCAATAGGTCAACTATATTTGTTGTATGGAAGGATTGTAAGCTGTTCATGTCTGCCTGGCATGGTTCATCTGACCTTGACCTCATTTTCACGATTCATTGGTCAATGTTTAGTTTTCTTGGTTAAGTCTGTTTCTTAGAAACTATAAGCAATAGGTCAACTATATTTAGTGTATTGAATGATTGTAAGGTGTACATGTATTTCTCGTTTGGTTTTATGACCTTGACTTCATTTTCTTGGATCATGTTAAGTTTATGTAATAGTTGTAGTAAAGCTTTCATTTAGGACTATCAACATAATCTCAACGATTCCTTGGTTTTTAATGAAAAACAATGGCTCTATGTATCATCATTGCTATATAACGGATTCAGCATTATTTTCATAAAGTACAAACAAGACAATTGTTATGTTTTCTTCTCCCATTCAATGAACATAAAATGGGTCATTACAGACAGATCATTATTATACAGCTGATACAATCAGTTAGAATGCATAGTTATTTATATGGAAGACATTGATTTCTGACATTCCTAAAGCATTTTCATGTCAACGAAATGCATTAAACATCGCAAATGTTAAGTATTGATTTTCTTTACATGTATACACGCAGCTGACTTAGCTTTAAAACTATTTGAACATAACATTAAAGTAAGCTTCTGAGTTCAATGTTAATGAGCATCTGAAAGTTCATTTAAGCTTGTTTAACACTGAGCTACACATATATCGATCATATCGTGTATGACCCTTGATTGGAAAATTTTGAAATTTTCCTAAACCACGACTTTAAAAATACAAGAAATGGGAACTACTGAATAGAAATGAAAATACAGAACACGTCCCCTCCTCATTTTACCGTACTTCAAATTCCTCAAATGATTACAAAATTGACAGTGATATATATAAGTTATGAATGGTCTTTCCTTGCACTCCTTCCAATTTCAAGACGAATTCACAGAAACGCGAACAATTAAAATTATAATCCATTAATATTGATAATGTCAAGAATAAAATTGTCTTACCTGAGTTAATAATTCAGTATCTATATTTCCTTTCACAGAATCTGCTGTCACATCGCATTGATGGCGACGACTGCGCAGAAGAAAAATCAATGTTGTCTAGTGATGTATCTAATGCGTGTATACTGTGTCTCCACTGAGGAAAATGTGGGATGTATGCCAAAACTCGTCAAAAATTAAACAATTAATGTTTTTGCAATCTTCTGTCGAATTATTTATTAACTTCAAGATAACAAGCACCAATTAATGCCAGTTTTTAGACCTCATCGCTATTTATTAATGTACATCATGTTTAGATATAATAAACAGGAGATGTTCCGTTTTCTGTTAAAAAATATATATATATACGGAATAAAAAAAAATCCGGTTTAGAAAAGATTAATTAAGACTAAGAGTATTGCTCAATGTGAGTAGTTTCACTGATCTTTGTTTGTATGGTTTTTTTTTTTTTTTTCTTTTATGCTCGTGGGATTTTCTGTCATTCTTTAGCTTTTGATTGCTTCTTGGTATCTTCTTTTTTCTAGCACTTGTACTAAAAGAAAGAATCTGTGGCAATTGCTCACGAGACATGTAATATTTTTCAAAATAAAAGCAATTAAGAATTGATGAAAACCAAGACTAAAGCACGAATTAGAGTGGATACATATTAAGACTGATTTTCAAACACAATAAAACAAATCAGTCTATTCTGATAAAAACTTTCTGTAGCATTTTTCAAATGCTTGGAATTTCCGTGATTCACAATTCCGAGCCTGTAGATAAATTAAAAGCTTTAATCCACGAATGTATTTCAAAATACATTTTCTACAAGAAAAGGAAATAACGGTATGCATTATTGTGTTTCTTTCTCCCTCTCATTCGGTGTACAATAGCCTGATAAATAGCCTCATACGATACCCTGTGTGTCTGTATTTCTCATTATATCCATTGCTTGATAAGGATATTGATGGTGCTTTTCATAACCAAACATATTTAACAGTTCTTAATAAAAGGAAATCCTGGGCAGTCATAGGTGTATAAAAGAGGGACGAAAGATACCAGAGGGACAGTCAAACTCACAGATCGAAAACAAACCGACAACGCCATGGCCAAAAATAAAAAGACAAACAGACAAATAATAGTACAGATGACACAACATAGAAAACTAAAGACTAAGCAACACGAACCCCACCAAAAACTGGGGTGATCTCAGGTGCTCCGGAAGGGTAAGCAGATCCTGCTCCACATGTGGCACCCGTCGTGTTGCTTATGTTATTACAAATCCGGTAAATAGTCTAATTCGGAATGTCACATTCGTGAAAAGGGAAGGGTATTGTAGTTACGACATAAGGAACATATCCGATATCATCTGTGAAACGGTTATTCCATAACGGTCAGCCAACTCGTGATGGCGTCCGTAAAATTTACGAAGGGATGATTTCAACTTCACCATTTGGAACTCTTGGTTTAATAGCTTCCTTGTGAGCAGCAATCCTCTATCAAGGAAATCATGATAGGAAACACAAGCCCGGGAATATCGTATCAATTGGGAGATATATACTCCGTATGCAGGCGCTGCTGGAATGTTGCTACATAGAAATGGAAAGTTCACAATTGGGAAGCTGAAATCATCTCTTTTGTCGTAAAGTTTTGTTTTCAACCGACCCTCATTGTCAATTTCGAGATGTAAGTCAAGATATGAGGCAGACTTAATTGTATCTGTAGTATCCTTTATCTCTAGTTCGATGGGATAGATTCGTTCAACATAGTCACCAAATTTTGTATTATTTAGTGAGAGAACATCATCTATATAGCGGAACGTAGAGTTAAAGGATATTGCTAACTTCTTATCTTTCTTCCTAAGAAGTTCCTGTATGAAGTCGGCCTCATAATAATAAAGAAACAAGTAGGCAAGAAGAGGGGCACAATTGGTTCCCATTGGAATTCCGACTGTTGAAAACACGTCCTCCAAACGTAACAAATATGTTGTCAATCAAAAATCAAGCATCTTGATAATGTCAGTTTCAGAGAATTTTTGTTTGAATCAGAGTGATTCTTTACAAAGTAGGATTTATTAGATTCCTTTGGGGGTTTAAACCAAAGGAGAACTTGATCTTCCTTCGGTTTAAAGGATAAGCAATTTTATAAATCAAAACATCTTTATGTTTAAACTATGTTGCTGGAGTTGCCAAATGCTCCACAAAACCAAATTATTAACATGATATTCTACAGTAACAACAATCATCAAAACTATGCACCAGAGATGCTGTGAAACTAACTACTTCCTACTTAACGGCGGAGTGAACCAGATGTTAGTACAATAAAAGAAACTCCATAGACCTATTCAGTAGATATAATATAAGCCATCTCCTCGTGCACTTATAACTTCTCCACTTTTAATACACGCATCCCTAATTCTAAACACGAAGACAGAGTGAACGAGGTTGTCCAACTTTATTGGTTCATTACAAAGAATGACCTAAGTAGATAAAAATATACGGTTTTAGGAGGGACAAAGTATACTTGTTTTGTTTGGTAAACATGTTTTTAACAAACAGTCGTTAATTCATCTCTTTAGATGATTGTGGTAGGAGCTATATCAGCAAAAGTCATAAAACTTGTACAACTCATGTTAAAATTTAGATTAACTAATGATTTAAAAGCTGCTAAGATATATCCATAATTTAGGAAAGATTACTCATCTATAGAGCTGTAACTGTAAATATATAATGCATTGCATTTTCTAAGTTTGTGGAAGAGATACACAAAATCTGATTAAAATTCAGATCTGTCTTAACTCACGTGCTCGTATATGGATAACGAAAGCAAACATCTATATTTTAATTAGATTGAGATATACATAATCAGTTAATGAAATTAAGGTTCATATACAAAATCGTTATGTTATTTTGACTTTAGAAGTTCCCTGATACTTTGTGGCATCATGGTTAAAGAACCCGGTTTTGCTTGCTGAACAATTCGGACATGAAATCCTTGTTTCCCTTCAAGAATATCACGCTCTTTCTCCCAGCTGAACAATGCACCATCAGTTGTATTTAGGAATGGATTAATTTCAATAACCCATAATTTATCTAGGGATCCCTTTTTACCTGCAAAAAGGAAAATACTATTGCATATATAAATATACTATAGAATAATCATGATTTAAAATCTAGAATGCATTGTAAGAGGTGTATATGGAAGGATCTACCATGAGTTTTTATTGATGGTGTTATGTAAAGTATGAGGTCCAATGTTGGGCTCACCTTTCAAGGTCAATAACAACATTCCATCATCCACAAGTATGTATAAACAATACGATATATATGATAAAGAATAACACTCTAGTTCACTCATAAAAATCTTGGAAACACCATTTGCGTACAATGCTTCTGAAAAAGGTGACACTTTTAATATCGATTATAATGAAATGTTTTAAGTCTTTACATTGCGCTTACCATATAAGCTTCTTCATTAGAGTACCCTCTAAGTTCGCCACTAAACACACAAATTACTAAATTCATCTTCTAAGCTATAGTATTATATACAGAGTTTTTAGCTGTGATGCTTATGAAAACCTTCGTCGAGCAATGAAGGACTAATTGTGTACACTTTGGTCATCTGAATCTTTTGTGAGGTATAAAGTTAACTCAAGGATGAAGACTATGAAGCAATAACATGGCTGTCCTTCGATGCATTGGGTTTATTCTGAGCGTTGTATGGGATTGTTGTCTGCAGTACATCTTATTCGTATTTCTTTTTCATACATTAAACTGGCTTCATATAAGCCTTCAATAGTTTGTCATGGACATCAAACGGCAGAAAATGTGGTATTTGGACATGGTTTAAAATGGTATATTAGTTAAATAGTCTAAACGTTACTAAATGTCCATAAAGGACAACAGGCACTTATCTCTGTTTTTTGGTGTTTTTTTTTGTACTTCTATGCCGTTAAATATAACATATTCTGTACTAAAGTTTAAATTGATTCATTGTTGGTTGCTTAACGTCCAGTGGTAAATATTTCATGCATGTTCAGGACGACTAAAGTTTAAAGGCATTAGCGAGATGAATAAAATTTTTTACATTTTGCATGTCGAGATTTATAATAGTTTACTATATACGATTTGGTTTTGCTCGTTGTTGAAGGCCGTACGGTAACCTACAGTTGCTAACACCCACGTCATTTTGTCTCTGATAGGTCTCAAAAATAAATGAAGTAACCTGTCGATATTATATTACTATAGTAGCTGTTATCAGACGATATTGATCAGAAAATTACCAGACGGTTGACTTTACCTACCACTACTAGTAACAGCGAAATCTATCACAAACTTCTGAAGGAAATATTCTCCAGCTTTTAATCTTGGTTTCACAACTGAATTGAAGAATTCTCTAATTTTACAGGCAATTTCCTCTTTTTGTCGTTCAGCCGTTTTGAAAATAGCAAATAATTATACTGCGACAATGCATTTAACTCTCCGTTAAAACAAATCCTCGAAATTCCATATCAACATCAATGTCAACGAACTCTCTTATTATAAAGTTTTCGTTAAATTTGTCTTTGTGCTTAACTGCAAGTAATAAGTCTTGGAATATCCGTTCACTCCTAATAAACATATCAATCACATCGAAGGACCTCTTCACGCGAAGTGCATCAAAACCTGCCTGTAAGAGACACGTGATTTTAACATTTTCATTTCCCTTTTCAGATTCTCCAAAATCTGACAATCTGCTTTCATATAAAGATTTGAATCTTTTCTGAATTAAGGGTGCATCTTTAGCACTTCTGGAAGACAATTTTACGAAAGCGTATCCTTTTATCGTATAAATCGACATTGCCTTTTCCAAGCGTTCGCTTATTGTGTTAACGTGTCTTTTCTCTTCATCCTTCAGATGAGTCTGCCAGTCAAGATCTATGGATTGGCTTGAGTCCTTGTTCTCATATAACCTGCAGATTAATAACAGATTCAGTTATATCACTGAATACCAGATGACATATAATTTATATTATTTTTTAATGTTCAGTGGGAAATAGTTTAGCTTATATTCAAGACGATATAACGTGCAATATAAAATAATAAGTAGGCTCGGAAGCGTGGGTCGACCAGGATGGAGGACTCAAAATGGGTATTTCCATTAGGAAAAGAAGTTGTATTGGTTAGTTAGGGTAGAAATTTTGCATTGAAAATGATGACCTTCTAATCCATCTTTTTTTACATTTCACGTAAAGGTTCTTTCTACTATATCTTTATCCTATTTCAGACTTCAGAACAATTAAAATTCAGTTATATAGAAATAAGAAGATGTGGTATGAGTGCCAATGAGACAACTCTCCATCCAAGTCACAATGTGTAAAAGTAAACAATTATAGTTCAAAGTACGGCCTTCAACACGGAGCCTTGGCTCACACCGAATATCAAGCTATAAAGGGCCCCAAATGACTAGTGTAAAACAATTCAAACAGGAAAACCAACGATCTAATTAATCTATATAAAAACGAGAAACACTTAAGAACCACATCAACAAACGACAACCACTGCAACAGGTTCCTGACTTAGGACAGGTGCAAACAAATACAGCGGGATTAAACGTTTTAATATTTACATTCAGTACATTATGACAAATGATGTTCGGTTTCTTTTACCATGTTTGATGGCACATTTTACATTTCAAAGAATATTATAAATGTCTCGCTTCCAAAGTTTTGTGCAGCAATTGTTTACAAGGGATGAATAAAGCATCATTCATCATCATGGTGGGGGTTCGTGTTGCTCAGTCTTTAGTTTTCTATGTTGTGTTTGTCTTTTGGTAGTTTTTCGTTTTGTTTTGTTTTGTTTTTTTTTTTGCCATGACTGTCAGTTTGTTTTCGACTTGAGAGTTTGAATGTCCATTTGGTATCTTTCGTCTCTTTTACAGAGATTTAAATGTAGGCAGAAGAAACCATTCAATTACATTTATCACAGTAAATAGGAATGACGGTAGTTTTCTCGAACATTTATTATTCTTATTAAATTATAGATTTTGATATATCTGATTTTCGCTATGTTCAGTTTTTCGACGGATGCGAGTTACGATAGATCTTCATTTTAATCAAATTGGCACATTTCCCGACAAAATTCGGTGACTTTGGGGAATTAAACTATATAAATATCTAGATAGCTTTTCCGTGTCTTTTAAACATAATTTTGATACCTTGTGTAAACATCTATAAACAGCTGGGCATCTTCTAAATGAAAGGGAGTTGTAACTGTTGGAAAAGTAACGTCTTGTAGAATATGTATCCAGTGTTCTGTATTAGCAGCCAACACATTGTCATCATAGTCTTTTATCTCGTCTTCTGTTAAATATCCACTGGTTTTTAAACCCGAAAAATCACAAGTTGGTTCTTTTATTTTCTTCAGTTTTACATCCTTCAGTTGATCTGCCAAGTTTGCTGCCATATTTAAATGATAATCTACAAAGTTAAATTATACCGATCATATGCAGTCAGTTTTGCTCCATGAACTTCTTGTAAGTTGTCATGATAACAAAACGAGGACGAATATTTGAAATTCTGGGAAGTCGAGGTTCTTTGAATATTTTGGAGATATTATTATTTTTATTCTAACCCCCTTTCCCATCTATTGACCTGCTTTGCATTATATATTCACGCAGCCACATGTAACTTATAATAGTACAACGCCATTGGTGTGATTAAACTGAATTAAACATGTTCTAGCTAAACAAAATAGCAAAGAATGCTAATCTTTCAAATCAAAATTTAGAAATTTCCAAACAGGACCGTAAATCATATAAAAAATAGACTGTTTTGACTGTCTCGCTAAGAAACTACGTTCTGGCTTACTTGTTGATAATATTAGTAATAATAATTATAGTTAATAACAAGTATAATTGCCCGAGAACAAAGTTATTTCGTAGTGCATTTCTTAGATAATAAATTCAAATTAAACAAATCACACCTGCTCTATCTCAAAACGATTTTACAGTGTAGTGTACAACTTTTGGGACAAATAATATCAAAATTATAGAACAGTATACCAGCTCTAACTCAAAATATGAACAATTTTATGTTAAGGGGATCTATAATTCAGTTGACAGCTTCAGACATACTCATTTTTTACCTTTTTTGACTGGACCAATTACTAGTTTTCATAAAATTCATCACCCAAATTTTACAAACATGAAATTTCATCCCTACTTTTAAAATGTTTCATGCATAAAACATTAAGAAATAAATTTGGAATGTGTATGAAAAAATCGCAGTTATACACTGTCCACACTAGGGACTATATTTGTGGACGATAACTGTGTCCTCGGACCAGATGAGAAAAGCATAAATTTGTACAATACCAAAATATAAGTATCGACAGGATATAGAACTATAAGCATTCATAGATGCATGTAGCAATAAATATCTAGTAAGGTTCTAATTTATCAAAACAAATTCAATATCATTACTGATGACGACAATGTTTTAGGATTTTACTACAGTGTTAAATCGATAACCTTTCAGAAATCTTTTATTTAAAGGACCAATATATTTATATGGATCTTTCCTTAATATACGGGCTCTTTAGACAACCGTGATCACCGTAAAATTAGGATGTGATATCCCTTTGGAATAAGGCTCTTCAGGTACGGTCAACTGAACATCAAAATCAAATTTGTGTATCTATGAAAGATTTTAGTAAATATTTTAAGAAATTTGTAGTAACGAAATCCATGACTTAATCGTCTTTATCGATACAATTTCAGTATCGTTGCAAAATCTTTAGACTTGTAATATAACATCCATAAAAGTATATTTGCCACTGGACGTTTAGCAACCAACAATCAATCAATCTATAAAATAGGTCACATACAATGCCGGACTTTAAAACGCAACACACATTTTGATTTTTTTTTTTTCTTCTTCTCCAAATCACAAATTATCTTCAAATAATTGCTTTTCATGCTTGAAATTTACCCAAAGGAACTTCTACAAAAGGAAATCACGAATTCACCAACATTCCAACTGACTCCATTTTCGGAAAATGACATCTGTAACAAACATAAACTTTTAGCTACCTCTTTACAAGCAGAACCAAATACAATGAAAGTTCCAACTATGTACTGGCTTCCGAAGCTGCATAAAACTCCATACAAATATAGATTTTTTTCGTCTTCAAGCCATTGTTCCACTACTAAACTATCTATTCTACTTACTAGTACACTTGGTACAATCAAAAACCTGGTAATAAATTATTCAAATAAGGCCTTTGAAAATAGTGGAATTAATTACTTTTGGAGTGTCAAAAATTGGTTGGAAGTACTTGATAAATTGCATGCTTATATTGGGGATTTCGAATCTGTTCAAAGTTTTGATTTTTCTACCCTATATACCACGTTGCCTCATAATCTTATTAAGAAAACATTCACACACCTGATTAAATGGGCATTTAAAAAGTCGGAATGCGAATATATATGTTCAAACTCTTTTAGGTCATTTTTTAGTAACAACAAACAAAAGAACTATGTCAATTGGACCTGCTTTGATACTATAACTGCCCTTGAAATTTTACTAGATAACATTTTTGTTCGCTATGGAGATTTCGTATATCGTCAGGTTATCGGAATCCCATGGGGACTAACTGTGCACCACTTATTGTGGACCTGTTCCTGTATTGGTATGAGTTACAATTTATGACTAAAATCAGCAAAGAACCATCGAAACAACATCTGATTCAAAAATTTAATAACACTTTTAGATATTTAGATGATATATTGGCTCTCAATAATGACGACTTCAGTATGTACACTAAAGAGATTTATCCTGCCGAACTGACTTTAAATAAAGTTAATACTAACAATGAACACTGCCCTTTCCTGGATCTTGATATCTTTATCTTTAACGGGAAGCTTAATACCAAAATTTATGATAAAAGAGACGATTTTTCATTTCCTATTGTTAATTATCCATTTTAGATGGTGACGTTCCTTGTCGCCATCTTATGGTGTTTATATATATCAACTTGTTCGATTCGCTCGTGTATGTAACAACGCATTTGATTTCAACGAAAGAAATCTCTGTATTACTGAAAATTATTACACCAGGGTTTTGTTTTCGATATCACAAACTAGTCAAAACATTTACTAAATTTTATCATCGGTACAAGGACATCATTCGTAAATATAAATCAACATGCAGACATCTTATACGTTCATGTATTTCACATCCAATATTTTATGGTAATATTCTTTACAAAGCACAAAAATGTCGGCATTCACCTCAAAAGCTAACCAAACCTTTAAACAGACTTATTCGGAAAGGGATTGCATATTTTGGTATTAATATTGATTCACTCATAGGGTCTTGGCATCGAAAATAAACACATGTATTCTAAAACCAGTTGTTGGCATGATACGGGTTATGTTCTTCTCATATATTTTATGATGGTATGATACTAAACCCCTAACGGGAGGAATTATACTTTATTTTCATATGATGAAGACACAATCTTTCAATCAGTTTAATTGAGGTCTGGAGCTGGCATGTCAGTAACTGTTAGTAGTCCTTTGTTCATTAATGTATCATTGTCATTTTGCTTAGTTTCTTTTGTTACCTATTCTGACATCGGACTCGGACTTCTTTTATACTGAGTTTTACTGTGCGTACTGCTATGTGTTTCTTTATTCTACATTGGCTAGAGGAATAGGGGAGGATTGAGATCTCACAAAACATGTTTAACCCCGCCGCATTTTAGCGCCTGTCCCAAGTCAGGAGCCTCTGGCCTTTGTTAGTCTAGTATGTTTTTTTTTAATTTTAGTTCATTTATATGTTTTGGAGTTTAGTGTGACGTCCATTTTCACTGAACTAGCACACAGTTTTAGTTAGGGGCCAGCTGAGGACCACCTCCGGGTGCGTGATTTTCTCGCTGCATTGAATACCCATTGGTGGCCTTCGGCTGTTGTCTGCTCTTTGGTCGGGTTGTTGTCTCTTTGACATATTCCCCATTTCCATTCTCAATTTTATTACTTTACATAAATCTAACATAAACAGCAGTAGTTGTCCTTTTCTAGATTTAGACATTTTAATTTTTAAAGGGAAACTCCATACAAAAATTTACAACAAAAGAGACGATGTTTCATTCCCTATTGTTAATTTTCCTTTTTAAGACGGCGATGTTCCTTTGGCTCCATCATACGGTGTTTATATATCCCAACTCGTTCGTTATGCACGTGTGTAGTGATGTCATAGATTTTAACGAACGTAATCAATGCATCAAGTCAGGGATTTCGTTACCATAAATTACTTAAAACATTTACTAAATTCTGTCATAGATACAAAGATTTGATTAGTAAATCTGACTGTACCTGTAGAAAACTTATTAAAACGGTATTTCACATCCTAAATTTTACGGTTATATTGTACTAAAAGCGCGGAAATCACTATGTGATCCGTGTAAACTTATCGAACCTTTAAACAAACTTATTAGTATTATAAAAGGTTATCTTATTAATGTTGTAATAAGATCTTTTAATATTGTTTTCATTGGCACTAACATCGATTTTGCCATCAACAAATTAAACATAACTAAATTTGTATTCTTTTCGAATGTTTTTTTTTGGGATGTTTATATACACATCCACATTTATTTTCTATTTAGAATTTTTTATCTATATATAACATCATACATGTTTATTATAAGGTTAAATCCTAACTATCCTACTGCCTGTCGTTACTTTTATTTTGGCATTGCACAAGTCATGTCTTCTTTGACTGTCCATGGCGTTAAAACTAAATCCCTGCCTGGGATGTGTTTTAATTGATTTTAGTCTCTGATGCATGGTTTTTAATTATTAATTGTTTTTGGCTTTTAACTGTAATGCATTTCTGTTATTCAATGTTTACTTATATTTTGTGTTATATCTCGTCTTACTATTACATTATGTACTACCTTTGATAAGAATTGAGTATGACGATAAATTTTCACTTCTGTACTCGTACTATGAACAACAAATTTATTTTGTAAAAAAATGTTTCGGTCAGTTCGTCAGTCAGTATACTTTAAACAACCGGATTACGTGAATGATATTTAGTAACAAATCGAGAATATATATAATATATATATGATTCGTCTAAATAACAGCCCAACAATGTGAGATCTGAAAATTTGCGAAAGCAAATTTTTTGTTCTTCCCTGGCCGGGATTCGAACTCATGCCGTAGAAGAGTTGTCACTGGTTCAGACGCACTTATAATATATATGTATACCTGTATTTTCTTTTTCTGTTGGCACTTAATTTTATTCCTCTCTGAGTGTATCCTTATTATGAAAAAT
>JAASAO010002321.1:0-14378 GCA_017311375.1 Mytilus coruscus | reverse complement strand
TTGAGAGATCAGGGGCTCTCACCATTGCCCTGTGCCCTTTGTCCTAAAATTTTGACAATTTTAGCTGAAAAGTGACAATCAAAGCCATCCGTAGATATCGAAGATGACATTATTCTGGGAAATCCTTCTTATACAATCTTTATATATACAGAGTCTATGATTTAGTTAAATTTTATGGACATTGAAAGACCAGGGGGGTTTCACCCTCATTTAAGCGGTCTCAGGTAGGTTTTCACTATATATTTTGAATATCCAACTGGCACTTTGGGCGCTCCGTAAACATTGAAGACAGGAAGTGTACCCAAATTCCTTTTAGTCACGTTTGTATCTACCTATTAACTAAATGTCTGCTTAATATTAGAAAGATTGAGAGATCAGGGGCTCTCACCATTGCCCTGTGCCCTTTGTCCTAAAATTTTGACAATTTTTAGCTGAAAAGTGACAATCAAAGCCATCCGTAGATATCGAAGATGACATTATTCTGGGAAATCCTTCTTATACAATCTTTATATATACAGAGTCTATGATTTAGTTGAATTTTATGGACATTGAAAGACCAGGGGGGTTTCACCCTCATTTAAGCGGTCTCAAATAGGTTTTCACTATATATTTGAATATCCAACTGGCACTTTGGGCGCTCCGTAAACATTGAAGACAGGAAGTGTACCCAAATTCCTTTTAGTCACGTTTGTATCTACCTATTAACTAAATGTCTGCTTAATATTAGAAAGATTGAGAGATCAGGGGCTCTCACCATTGCCCTGTGCCCTTTGTCCTAAAATTTTGACAATTTTTAGCTGAAAAGTGACAATCAAAGCCATCCGTAGATATCGAAGATGACATTATTCTGGGAAATCCTTCTTATACAATCTTTATATATACAGAGTCTATGATTTAGTTAAATTTTATGGACATTGAAAGACCAGGGGGGTTTCACCCTCATTTAAGCGGTCTCAGGTAGGTTTTCACTATATATTTTGAATATCCAACTGGCACTTTGGGCGCTCCGTAAACATTGAAGACAGGAAGTGTACCCAAATTCCTTTTAGTCACGTTTGTATCTACCTATTAACTAAATGTCTGCTTAATATTAGAAAGATTGAGAGATCAGGGGCTCTCACCATTGCCCTGTGCCCTTTGTCCTAAAATTTTGACAATTTTTAGCTGAAAAGTGACAATCAAAGCCATCCGTAGATATCGAAGATGACATTATTCTGGGAAATCCTTCTTATACAATCTTTATATATACAGAGTCTATGATTTAGTTGAATTTTATGGACATTGAAAGACCAGGGGGGTTTCACCCTCATTTAAGCGGTCTCAGGTAGGTTTTCACTATATATTTTGAATATCCAACTGGCACTTTGGGCGCTCCGTAAACATTGAAGACAGGAAGTGTACCCAAATTCCTTTTAGTCACGTTTGTATCTACCTATTAACTAAATGTCTGCTTAATATTAGAAAGATTGAGAGATCAGGGGCTCTCACCATTGCCCTGTGCCCTTTGTCCTAAAATTTTGACAATTTTTAGCTGAAAAGTGACAATCAAAGCCATCCGTAGATATCGAAGATGACATTATTCTGGGAAATCCTTCTTATACAATCTTTATATATACAGAGTCTATGATTTAGTTGAATTTTATGGACATTGAAAGACCAGGGGGGTTTCACCCTCATTTAAGCGGTCTCAGGTAGGTTTCACTATATATTTTGAATATCCAACTGGCACTTTGGGCGCTCCGTAAACATTGAAGACAGGAAGTGTACCCAAATTCCTTTTAGTCACGTTTGTATCTACCTATTAACTAAATGTCTGCTTAATATTAGAAAGATTGAGAGATCAGGGGCTCTCACCATTGCCCTGTGCCCTTTGTCCTAAAATTTTGACAATTTTTAGCTGAAAAGTGACAATCAAAGCCATCCGTAGATATCGAAGATGACATTATTCTGGGAAATCCTTCTTATACAATCTTTATATATACAGAGTCTATGATTTAGTTGAATTTTATGGACATTGAAAGACCAGGGGGGTTTCACCCTCATTTAAACGGTCTCAGGTAGGTTTTCACTATATATTTCTTTTGGGCTTTCCATAAGTCTTTCTATTTATACATGTATTTCTAAATGTTTCTTGAGTCATCGGTTTTCTTTTGTTTTAAGAAATATCATATATAAAAGTACATCTTTGAAGTCGTTTTATTAATAAAAGCTATATATGTCATAAAGACAACTACACAACTTAGAAAATAAAGGGTTTATATTCGAGGACAACGAGAATTTACGAAAGCTTGAAGAGGTCATTAAACGATTTCCTACGTATCTAATCAGTCCTCTTAACTATGAAAATCTTGCTTTTAATGTTATCAAGTATTTATTTTTTTTATGATTTTCAACTAAATTTTGAATATCGAACCGACTGCTAGCAGCCGATTGGATATTGAATATCGAATATCGAATAACAAACCGGCTGCTAACTTCACATACATGCAGTATGGTGTTGGATGTTGATACCAACAGGTATTTTAGATTGTTAACCAAAAAAGTTGCGTTTGCTGGAGGTAGTGTTTTACTAAACGAATACGAGACAATGATACTAATACTAGATCCAAATTGATACATATTATAAAAACTATATGCGAACACATTGGTTGACTGCAGTATACAAATATGGCCAATGGCTAAACTTATGGGGAAATTGAATACGATGTGTCGTGTACGGAGAGTTCCATGCACGCTCTCTGTATACGTTAAAAATTCCTTGGCTTGCAACAACTCGTTGATGGCGTTCTGTCTCTATCCAACAAACCAAATATTGTAGTGGGTATCGAAACTTCTGCCCTTCATCACGGTACACCCTCTTTGCAGAACCCACCTAATGGATTTATTGTTGATTTGTTCTTGTTATGAATATACATTACATATTTGCCACTGGACGTTAAACAAACATCAATCAATCAATTTTTAAAGTATCATTTAACTCAAAACGTATTGAAGCACGACTTATATATTCTACTTCGAACTGATATACATGGACGTTAATATAAACTTACCTAATCAGAAACGTACCCTCTGAACAATTTTATTATAGCAGTACCGCGGAAGCGGGGCCTAATATCAGATTATGTTAATATACTGTGGACAAGTTGATTTATGTACAATTTATCTATTTGATAATATTCCCAACTTTGAACTTCATTTGCATCTATTTTACCCATATATTATAATGATCTAACTATATTGTACACAATTTTTATTATATGGTGAATGAATCCAAATACTCCATGTAGGCTCTTTGATTTTACTCACTACTGGCTATTGGACAACTACTTTTCTGAACAGTTGTTTCATCTGGTACTGGCTAGTTTGACCTTGTATGTTGACTATATATAATGTGTATAAGTGAATAAGTCAGACCAGAAGCAACATTATGAGCCGTAGCCAGCAGTATAAGGTATTTATCATTTCAAGGTTTTTCAAATTAATCTATGGTTACAAGGTGATAGGACGTGCCGCTGGAATAGGTCACATTTTCCAGCTTGAAAATATGTGAATAGGTGGGAAAAACTATCAGAAATATATGATAAGGTCAATGAAGTTCCCATGGCTTGTTATATATGAACGCCCTGTATATTTTCACAGCCGAAAGTCTCGCTGTAAGTAAACATTACTTAAGGAATCTGAGCTCCGAGCAATTGTGATATTTTCTCGAATATATGCCGGAATGCGATTCTCGTCCAACCAATACGGGAAAAGGTTACATTTTTACCTACACAATATATGAAAAGGTATACATTTTTTAAATCCAAGTTATATGAAAAGGGTGGGGTAACTGAGAACCCCAGAGGCACCCCTATCAATTAGGTCTTGAAGTGCCCCCTCCCCTCCCCAATCAAATGGTTTACATTTAGAGTTGTAAAGGGAGGATCGAGATCTCACAAAACATGTTTAACCCCGCCGCATTTTGTGCCTGTCCCACGTCAGGAGCCTCTGGCCTTTGTTAGTCTTGTATGATTTTTAATTTTAGTTCATTTTATATGTTTTGGAGTTAAGTATGACGTCCATTATCACTGAACCAGTACACATTTTTGTTTAGTGGCCAGCTGATGCACGCCTCCGGGTGCAGGATTTTCTCGCTGTGTTGAAGACCCATTGGTGGCCTTCGGCTGTATTCTGCTCTTTGGTCGGGTTGTTGTCTCTTTGACACATTTCCCATTTCCATTCTCAATTTTATTGTCATTTTACTGCATTTCGAATTATTATATATTTGCAATTGTGTAAATAAACATAATAAACATTATTTGCTACAAAATGATATATTCATATGCATTTATTTGTCATTATCAGTATATTTCAGATCTGCCATTGCCTTTTTCGATTATATTTAATAAAGAATTTGAACGTGCCACATTCGAGTCATCATGAGCCTTATTCCACCTGGTCACAATGCATTATGTTTATATTGGACTATGCCTATTATTTTCTGTACTGAGCTGACTGTACCTAAAATTCTGTAATGATGTGGCTGGACCTTATAATCCACTGATGCTGTTGGGTCGAATAATATTCAGATGTATCTATTATAGTATGCCTTATATTCTGCATGCAGTCGATTTTTTTTTTTGCTTATTTAAACTTTTAAATTATAATTATATCATGCGGATTTTGGACAACGGCATATGAACCCTCAACTAAATAATATGCCAATGCGACTAGACCGGAATAAGTGGCGCAAAGGACATGCATATAAGGTTAAATGACCCTGTGTGACAGGCAAGTACATAAGATTTGATGACCCCAGTAAGACGGACATATCATTGAACCATAACATGAGGTAACCAGGCTGAAGCTAGCGAACAATAACTAGCGAACAATAAGCCAGCGAACAATAAGGCGATATATCGAGAAACCAAACAAAAAGAATAAGACAACAACGGCCGTTAAATCAAAAAATATTTAAGAAAGCAGAAAATCCGTCCAAATATTGCAATTTCAACTCAATTTTAAAATGATTTTAATCCCATCCATTGATAAAACAAGTCACATCTCTTTTTAGGCTAATATTCAGTACCACAGTAACTCTGCATCTATCAACGGATTATTTGTAGGTGTAGGACCACCAATGCACCCACTTCAATTTAGAACGTATGTAAAAGTAGTCCTACACTGTAAAATATAGCACCTTTGATGTCATTGTTTAATTGAACTAACATACACATTTGCAGAAATGGGGTCGGCCTATTCCAGGGCTTCTAGAGAAAAATAATGAGGGGTGTCACGGGGTATGACTATACGTCTTGAAGAGGAGAAACAGGCGCTTCTTTTGCGCAAGGTATCAAAGGGCGCTATGTTCAAAAATCTGAAACTAGAGCACAAAATTTGAAAAAAAATGGTAAAAAACAGGGGGGTCGGCCTATTCCAGGGCTTCTAGAGAAAAATAATGAGGGGTGTCACGGGGTATGACTATAAAGGTCTTGTAGAGGAGAAACATGGGCTTCTTATGCGCAGGGTATTGAAGGGCGCTATGTTCAAAAATCAGAAACTAGAGTTCAAAATTTGAAAAAAAATGGTAAACAACAGGGGGGTCGGCCTATTCCAGGGCTTCTAGAGAAAAATAATGAGGGGTGTCACGGGGTATGACTATAAAGGTCTTGTAGAGGAGAAACAGGCGCTTCTTATGCGCAAGGTATCGAAGGGCGCTATGTTCAAAAATCTGAAACTAGAGTTCAAAATTTGAAAAAAAATGGTAAACAACAGGGGGGTCGGCCTATTCCAGGGCTTCTAGAGAAAAATAATGATGGGTGTCACGGGGTATGACTATATACGTCTTAAAGGGGAGAAACAGGCGCTTCTTTTGCGCAAGGTATCGAAGGGCGCTATGTTCAAAAATCTGAAACTACAGTTCAAAATTTGAAAAAAAATGGTAAAAAACAGGGGGGTGGGCCTATTCCAGGGCTTCAAGAGAAAAATAATGAGGAATGTCACGGGGTATGTCTATATAGGTCTTATAGAGGAGAAACATGGGCTTCTTTTGCGCAAGGTATCAAAGGGCGCTATGTTCAAAAATCTTAAACTAGAGCACAAAATTTGAAAAAAAATGGTAAAAAACAAGGGGTGGGCCTATTCCAGGGCTTCTAGAGAAAAATAATGAGGGGTGTCACGGGGTATGACTATATAGATCTTGTAGAGGAGAAACAGGCGCTTTTTTTGCGCAAGGTATCAAAGGGCGCTATGTTCAAAAATCTAAAACTAGAACACAAAATGTGGAAAAAAAATGGTAAAAAACAGGGGGGTCGGCCTATTCCAGGGCTTCTAGAGAAAAATAATGAGGGGTGTCACGGGGTATGACTATATAGGTCTTGTAGAAGAGAAACAGGCGCTTCTTTTGCGCAAGGTATCGAAGGGCGCTATGTTCAAAAATCTGAAACTAGAGCACAAAATTTGAAAAAAATGGTAAAAACAGGGGGTCGGCCTATTCCAGGGCTTCTAGAGAAAATAATGAGGGGTGTCACGGGGTATGACTATATAGGTCTTGTAGAGGAGAAACAGGCGCTTCTTTTGCGCAAGGTATCGAAGGGCGCTATGTTTAAAAATCTGAAACTAGAGTTCAAAATTTGAAAAATGGTAAAAACAGGGGTCGGCCTATTCCAGGGCTTCTAGAGAAAAATAATGAGGGGTGTCACGGGGTATGACTATATAGGTCTTGTAGAGGAGAAACAGGCGCTTCTTTTGCGCAAGGTATCGAAGGGCGCTATGTTCAAAAATCTGAAACTAGAGTTCAAAATTTGAAAAAAAATGGTAAAAAACAGGGGGGTCGGCCTATTCCAGGGCTTCTAGAGAAAAATAATGAAGGGTGTCACGGGGTATGAATATATACGTCTTGAAGAGGAGAAACGGGCGCTTCTTTTGCGCAAGGTATTCAAGGGCTCTATGTTCAAAAATCTGAAACTAGATATATAGGTCTTGTAGAGGAGAAACAGGCGCATCGTTTTTGTTCAAGGTTTCAAGTGGCGCTATGTTCCAAAATTTAAAACTAGGGCAAACAATTTGAAACTTTTACTTTTATTGTTCCAATGAACGAAAGGCGTTTTTCCCCCGCATGAGTGTTTTGGAATCTACAACAGAACCATTTCGTAACTCCTCCCACTTTTAATGGGTTGAATGAACATAGTGTCGATTTTTTCATTCCCGACACGATGAAAAAACGTTGCTATGCCCAGGAGATTTATTGTCGACGATTGGTTATAATATTTCATTATCCATTTATTCACCTTTAAGAAGACGTCCATTCTTTGTCCGTCACACTCGAAATGCAGAAAGTTTGTTGTTTTGCTAGGACATAGCGCTCGAAGTTAGCTTTTATGTAATTGTCGTCCAGTCCAGAGTCTTTCAGTTTCTTTGATTGGTTGATCAAATCGATGACGCACAAGGGATAAAAGTTTGACAAGTCGAAAGGATTGGTGTTACTGTTGCTGATGAGACGATCCATATTGAAGATTTTCTTGCAAAAGTTGGCTGCATT
Source organism: Mytilus coruscus (assembly GCA_017311375.1). Classification (NCBI taxonomy): domain Eukaryota; kingdom Metazoa; phylum Mollusca; class Bivalvia; order Mytilida; family Mytilidae; genus Mytilus; species Mytilus coruscus. Next base: position 6,859 of record JAASAO010002321.1, on the reverse strand, counting down.
TTTGTACAACCTAAATATTTTGCACTGGGTAAAAGCAGCACTGAAGTAAATGACTGGGTAGCGTTGAACGTTGACTGTTACGTGGATGTTTTGCAAACTCCAATGCTGAGATGTCGGTACTCCTGTTCACGATTGTCAGAGAGTAGAACGTTTATCTGGTTCGATAGGTAATTTATCTGCAAATTAGGAGATGGAGTAGGCAGTGCAGATAGTGGTAAGACTACAAGGAGGTATACATTTGACTTGGTTGACTGAGAGGAAGTTTTTTTTTCTCTTGCCCTTTTAAGACTGGTTTAAAGACTTGTTTAGATCACGACTCAACCTTATTTGTCAAGTAGTTATTGTAAATTACTAGATTTGATGGTATGATTTTATCCAGGGAACTCATGTGAAGAGCTTCATGCTGCCTGCGATAGGCAATAACTACTATAACAAACGTCATTTTATGTAAAGCGTTTGCAAAAAAAACCCTCCCTTAAGCCTTTGAAAACATTTTTTTCTTAAAATGTCCTGTACAAAGTCGGGAAAATGGCCATTGTTATATTAAAGTTCGTTTCTGTGTGTGTTACATTTTAATGTTGTGTCTTAGTTATCCTCTTATATTTGATGCGTTTCCCTCAGTTTTAGTTTGTAACCCGGATTTGTCTTTTTCTCAATCGACTTTATTAATATGAATTTCGAACAGCGATATACTACTGTTGCCTTTATTTAGAAAACATCCTCTAGTGTTTGATAGCGTTTGGGAAAAAAATGCGATTGATGGTGACAAATCCGTAAGGCTCAGACCAGCATAAAGTTTTGACCACCTTGAAGGCTAGGTCCAAATATCTCACGGCGAATGTGTCTGGAAATTCTTGTTGTATTGTTGAAAGAGGTCTTGACACAAACAAAGTTGGATCGTCTTGCGCGAGAGTTTCAGGCAGTTTTGACAGAGATAGAATCAATCAGCGTTGTTGAGCCCTACTCGGACGTAGAAGTGTTCACGCTATTTTGCTTCCTTAGCACCAAGTCATCAAAAACCGCCAAGATCTTACTGTTTGTGTCAATCCCCGATGGTCTGTTCAAAGACAAGCAATGACATCGGTGAGTGATGTGGGACATTTACCCAAAACGGATATCAGGTCGCTTATGTCATTTCGTGAGAACCTCTTCCTCAGTGCTTTTTGCAGGAGTAGATAGATAGGTTGATGAAGAGATGTTTTGAACTATCGTACTATAAACACCACGACCGGAGGAGTAGATTATTTAGCAGCGTCGGCTTACAGCAGTCTGAAGTGTAAATAGAATACAAAGACAAACAGCCACTTCGAATTTACGACTAGCAAGGGGCGACGACGGAGGGGTGGATCGAGGATATTCAACTTCGTGAGTACTACCAGTGGATGTTTCGTGAACAAACTAAATAACAACGTCCCGATCGTTTGTGGCACAACTTCACTGGACCTGGTACTAAGCCGAAAAAACGATAACATACGGTAAGAACCCAAAAAAACCTTGGCCCATGAGTCGCTCAAGCTGTGTATCTTCATGATCTCTGCTGTTTGTACACTTCTTTGGTCCAATGGAAGGTGTGTATTCCTTATCAAATGTACCTAACTTCTTAATTAGTGATTCGAACCTTGTCACCCACGTGGAACCGAGCCGTGTAAATGAGCTGTCGATGCTCAACATAAGAATATAACAACTCGCAACTATGTGAGTGACAGGAACACGCATTGTTAAATGTGCACTATTAATAATCCAAGAATGAGAAAGAAGATGGAACGCGGCATCGTTTGACATCTCATCTTCACCAAAGTACAAATCGGTCTCGGCGTCTCAATAGAAAATTTCGTTGGACGGATAAATTAGCTTAAGAATTACTCAAAACATTTCGACGTAAATTCGAGAAACGATGCGTGATCGCTGTTCGTTTAGGTGAAGCTTGGACTACTGTTCTTTCTCAACAGAACAAAGAATTCACGTTTATTCTTAACATCATCAATGTTTTGTCCAAATACGACTGCATAGTGCTGCCCAAGACCAAAAAAAATGTGAAGATCAAAGTTACTTTTTAAACGGTTTTTAAGTCAAGCATTTCCATAATATTAAGAACGGAAAAGGTTACCGAATTCCACAACAGAGAGGTCAAAGTGCTATGCCGAAAACACAACGTTGATGTCTACTCCACCGATCCTGCAAAAATGGAGGATAGTTGAGTTTTTGTTGACCACTGGGACCGCTCCATGAAGGAGAAGATGATCAAATACTTTAAAGCCAAATCTACGAGCACATGCGTGATTGGTACTTAAGATAATCTCGTTCAGCAACAAAAACACCCCCAAACTGAGATAGATGAAAATGACTCCAGACATGTGTCTGAAAGTCATAAGAAATATAAAAGAAAATAAGGTGTACTGTAACTTGTATGCAGACATGCATCCAATACAGTAGGGTCGGTTCCCGTAATTACTAATTCCCACGATTTCAACGATGAGAAAATACAGGGTTGCCGAACTTCTGAATACCGCATCGATAAGGTATTGCGAAGTCGAAATCGAGGTGATATATCAGTATAATCAAATAAGGGTACCACGTTTTATTTTTTTATAGCAGCAACGAGAACACCATCAAACAATTGACCTTTCGACTAATTTCAACAAAGGTGCCAACAGATCATCTGTCCTCTTATCTGTTTTCATCTCTGTTGTATCGCATCGTAGGTATTCAATCATCTCCTTAAGAAGGTTTTAATATAAAGAAAAGAAGATGAGGTATAAGTACTAATGAGACAACTCTCCACAAATGACAAAATGACACAGGCATTAACAACTATATGTCACCGTTCGGTCTTACGTCCATAAGGATCAAAGTAAATCTTTAACTGGTTGCCTTAAACCAACACGTCCAATTTGTCTCTAGATCCGTTCGTGTTTAGTTGGGTAAGTCTAATACTTCAAATCGTTCACCTCTTGCTCGAGTTCCAACTTTGACGAGGGTGTTTTGGTGGAAAAGAGGACGAAAGATACCAGAGGGACAGTCAAACTCATAGATCGAAAACAAACTGACAACGCCATGGCCAAAAATAAAAGACAAACAGACAAATAATAGTACAGATGACACAACACAGAAAACCAAAGACTAAGACTGTCAGTCTTAAAATCTTCCCATGATCTATCATTGGTAAAGTTAACTGGTCTGTATGAAGTTTTACTATCATAGCTTTTAACAACGCAGAAATCTTGGTCAATTTTGTTTTATTCTGGTACAAAGCGCTGATATAAATAAACTGTTGAAAATAATACAAAGTAGACTGTCAATTAAGTCTGTAAGTGTATATAGAACTTTAGGTTGTATACCGGCTGTCCTTCGCACTAAAGTTCTTTCATCTTCATCGTTTTCTTTTCGAAATACCCTTGAACAAAATTCAGCCAGTAATCAGCCTTCTCTTTATCAGTACTTACATTACACTTTTTACAATCTCTTTTATCATGTAATTCGGGTGGGGGAGTTTGTATTTTCATTTCGACTTTTCATATGATAAGAAATTATTATAATTAGTCTTTGCTGACTCTGATATGCCTTTTTCATGGGTTTTACGTTCTTGTCTGCCATTTGAGTTGGCTTAATTCATCATTAAAATTTTAGTTCCTTCCGACATAATTTATCATAGCACCTCTAGAAGCCTTGCGCAAACGATGCGCCTGTTTGCCCTATACAAAACCTATTGTTGAAAATACCACGGGAGTTAAGACGTCGCGTTTTTACCGATTTGACTCTAGGGTAGACGTCAGTGTGCGATGTAGCCTTAGCACCTCTGATATATATGAAGTAAACATTAAACTGTATGGTTGTGTTGTTTCTGTATAACGAAAGTAGAAATAGCCCCAACATTTATGGTGCCGTGGCCAAAAGGGAAAATGGATAGAAAGCTGAAAGCCATTAGTTCCGGACATAAAGGAGCAATTACAAGACCTTGGAAGAATTTTGGAGACATAAGAGATAGTTCCGATATAGAAATTAAGGAGTCACAGCTATTTTAGATTCCGTGCAACAGATCTAGAAAAAGGGAAATTCTTATAGATCTTAATGATAAAATTGTGGACGCTAACTCGGATGAAGAAGTGGTGGATGAAATTCAGAAAACAGATGAGTAGAACCGAGTTTAATTTAGATTAAAAAATCTGTCATATTAGAAAACTCTTTCAATCCTCACAATCAACTATTTATAATTTACCCGTCAATACTACCGTTGTTCAAGCTTATAATGTTACTCCCTCTTATACACCCATGAATACCTTGATTTCACCTACAGCCAATAGTGTACCCGTAAGCGACTCATCTCAATTGAACCCATACTCCAATTGATTCACGTCGAAATCTGTTGTACAATCAAATTCACCATCGTTTTATACTAGTAACCCCGCTAGTATATCAGAGATTATTCTATCAAGAACCAGTCTGAGCGTATTTCAAGTTTACATTCGTCTTCTAGCGCAAAAATCATTACCACAAATAACCAAAGTTGAACTTACCTACTTTTAAAGGAATATTCTAAATTGGCAATCCTTTTGGGATTCATATGAGACATCTATTCACACAAATCCCACACTCAGTGAGGTACAAAAGTTTAACTTCTTAAAGTCACTCCTACAAGGAGAAGCGTTTCAGACCATATCAGGTTTTGCTATGACAAAGACTAACTACGGAAAATCTATTTTGTTGTAAAGAGAGGCATGGACAGATAATACTATAATACAAAAATATATGCAAGCTCTACTTGATATTTCGCCGCCGATTTATACTTTAGTAAGCCTACGCAATTATTTTGACAAGACTGGTACTTACGTACGAGGTCTAGAGTCACTCGGACAGACTGATGACGCTTATGTTTCACTACTTGTACCGGTTATTCTAAACTTGCTGCCCGCAGAAATACGCCAGAACTTAGCTGGAGAACACGGACTATCAAGTTGGAATTTGAAAGATTTGAGGAAGAGTATACTTAACGAAATTAAAATCATGGAGGCAGGACAAAATACAGGTACTTATCTTGTTTCTATAGACCACCAGTTTTCAAACACATCTATAAGTCCATACCACACAGGAAATAATTCACCACAAGGATAAACACAACAAACAACGAGAAGAAAAGCCAGCCCCGGAACATAAGAAGAGTCCATGTGTTTTGAAAGACATACATGCGCCAACATACTGTACCAAGGTTAGTGATCCTAAAGCCCACATATCTATAGTCAAACGAGACAATTTGTGCTTTAATTGTTTAGGGAATCGTCATGCTAATGAGTGTAAATCATAACGGACGTGGCAATGTAACCAGAGACATCATTCCAGCTTATGTAATGTAAGTAACCATGGTAACATGGACACTGCAAGCAATCCAGATAAGCAGAATAATCTAAGTCTGAATCAATTTACATCTCTAAATCTCATTAATGATACTTAAAACAAGGAAGATACGACAATTTTACGTTCTTTGACACAGATGCGCACAAATGTGCTATTGAAGACGGTTGAAGTATGGATACTAATTGATGAAGGTGCACAAAGATCTTTTTTGAAAGATTATCTAGTGAACAAATTAAATTTGAAAACTGAAGGAGTTGAAGATGTACACCTATCGGCATTTGGAAAGGACAACACCAGCACGAGAGAACTACGTAAATCCACCGTATACATTGAAACAGAAAATAAGCGTAAATTTCCAATTGAAGATATAATTGTACCTACAATAGCAGTCTCACTTCAGAATCACATGTGCTACGTTAACCGAGATATGAACTATCTAAAAGGATTAAGACTCGCTCATCCAGTTACTAAAGAAGAATCTTTTGAAATTTTTTTACTTATTGGTGCCGACAATGACTGGGATTTTATTGAAGACGAGGTTATACGAGGAGATAGACCGATCGTGGTAAGATCAAAGCTTGGGTATTTGCTATCAGGACCCTTATAGTCAGGTATAGCACATTCGTTTACGACAGCTTGCATCTTTAACGTACTAGTTTCGCACAAATCAGAAGAATTTAACTTGGAAGCGTTCTGGAAACTTGAATCGATAGGGATAATTTCATCCGAAAATCAAGAGAAAGAAACAAATTATTTGAAAGACTATGAGGATTCATTAATTGAATTTCTAGGAGATAGGTATTCGGCGAAATTACCATGGAAACAAGATTACGAAGAATTCCCGTCAAATTATGATGTCGCAAAAGGAGATCGGAGAACGTTATCAGAAGAATAGACAAAGATGCGACCATACGAATTACAGAGATATAATAGAAGAATATGAACGTCGCGGATTTATTGAGAGGGTTGATGAATCAGAACCGACAGTAAACAAAGTACATTATGTACCACACCATGCCGTTGTCAAGAAAGATTTCAATACAATACCAATACGTATAGTGTATGACTGCAGTTGTAATATGTATCAAAATCAACCTAGTCTGAATGATTGCCTAATGAGCACTCCCCCAGTGTTAAATGACTTATCAAAGATCTTGGTAAGATTTCGACTTCATCGTTATGCTATCACTACCGATATTGAGAAGGCTTTTTTACATGTGGGACTCAACAAAGACGATTGAGATGTAACCCGATTTCTATGGTTAAGTAACCCTTCAGGTGTAACCAGTCCGTTAATGACGTATAGATTTAAAGTAGTATTATTTGGAGCAACTTGCTCACCATTTATCTTGAGCGCTACCCTAGCCCTGTTGAAACATTTACAGCAAACCAGCAATACCGCAAGAATGCTTGAACGGGATTTATATGTACATAACATTTTGATTAGCATTAACAGAGAGAATGACGCTTTAAACTTCTTTGAGCAAGCACGGAAAATGATGAGTAAGGC
>JAASAO010003687.1:0-15501 GCA_017311375.1 Mytilus coruscus | reverse complement strand
ATTCTCTCTGCTTTATTTTTGGATTTTTCTGTAATTTGGCCCATTATTCTCTATTCTATAAACTCCATACAAACCCTCATCCTGGACTGACTACATTTGTCTTTAGTAACATAAACATTTACAATGTTTCATAAACAGCTATTGACACCACAAGACCAAAAATATTTTGGATACCAAAAGATACCAAAAATATTTGGATACCAAAAAAATTTTGGATATGGATAATTTATCCAATCATTCACCACAAATATTCATGAATCATGATATTTATGCAAATTGTTTACAAATGGTCCACAAATTTCCATTACATATTAAAATCCTTCCACATCCCATCCATCATCATCACCCCATCCACTAGCACTTGTGTCCTAATAAAATGAAATAAAATCATATTAAAATTTTACAATTTCAAGCTATGGAATGGATGATCACTTTATAGTAACAATAGAGTTTTAAAATTGTTTCTGAACAGGAAAAATCTTTATTTACAGACACCTTTGTGACATCATTTACCAGTCAGTACTGATAGCCTGTATATCTGCATCATTTAATGAATAACAATTGTAGTTCAAGAGTTGCCAGATTTGAAGTTTGTAAATACAGTTTTACTAGGGACGTTTAACACTGTTTCTTGAACCTGATTTAAAATGCTTCTTTAAGTGATAGTGATAGCTATATTCTAGTCTGGGAAAACAGGATTTATTCATTAGTTGCTTTAAACTAGATTTCAGTAACTGTTAATACTCTTAGATAGGTACTTTGTCTTTTTGTTGGTTGTTTTTTGTGCTACGATTTGATGAGTCAAGCCATTTCCAACTTATTTATACAGTTTGTTGTGTAATGCTGTTACACTACTATCCCAGGTAGGGATAGGGTTGAACACTCATGATCACAAACATGTGTAAGCCTGTCATATTCATTTTGTGGCTCTCCCAAGACAGGAGCGTGTAATTCAGTGGTTGTCGTTGGTTGCTGTCTGCCATATTTTTTTTTTTTTATTAATTTATCTTAAATTAGGCTGTTGTTTTGTAGTTTGAAATGTTTTACATGTTTTCATGTCTAGGACTTTTATAGCTGACTGTACAGTATGTGTTTTGCTATTGTTGAAGGCAGTACAGTGACCTATAGTTGCTTACATCCATTTTTGTCCTGGTGTAAAGTTATCTCATTTGTAATCGTACCATATCTCCTTTTACTTACGTGGAATAATTACCAGGTTTTCTTAACAATAAAAATGGAAATTTACTGTCTGAAATTTCATAGGCTGAAAAAATTATAATCTATACTAACCTTGTCAACTTCAGCTTCTGTATAAACAAACATGGAGGATTTCTCAGTTTTATCGCCACTGACTGGACTTTTAGGTAAACTCAATGACAAATTTTCTTTTGGAGTAGTAGGTTTAATCTCAGGAATCATATCTGCAAAAAAATCCTCTTCCTTCTGAGCCTGAACTTTTATCTCCACATTATGAATATCAAATTCAGCACCAAGAGGTTTGTTAGCTTGAGGCTTGATAGTTTTTACTTTCCCTTTTAATGACATTCCAGATTTTTTAAATGTATGATTAGTTTTGCTGGAGGGTTTACTTGTATTGTCATTAATGTCATTATCTTTTGAACCTATGGAATCCGTCCTTGTATCAGTAGGATGAAATCTATTTGGGGAATGATGTTTATTTGAGGATAGTGACTGGGTTGTCTCTGTGGTCACACTAGAATTTGAAAGTGATGGCACACGATCATGTGATGAATTTGACCAATCATCATTAAGAGATTGATTCTCATCCTCCCAATCTGACCAGTCATCTTTGTCTGTACTGAACACTTCTGGTTGAACACTGTCTATAAGGTTTGGTTCCATGTTTATTTCCTGGTCAACAGGTTCGCTTTTGACTATGGTATCAATTTTATTTCTCTCATCTGCTTTAGCTAAAAATAAAAAGTAATTCATCAAATAATTTTTGGGAAAACAAATATTCTAATATGACGACCTATATATCGTCAACCAGTATTTAAAATCTATGTTTAGAGCAAACGCATTAATAAACAAAATTGGCTGTTCCGCATTACACCCACCATATTTATACTACCAGGTAAACTCAATAAGCGACAGTAAAACCCATGTTTTATATGTAGGCCAAGCTTAAAATACAATACGGTTATCTCTATTCAAATGCAAAATAAACAAATCAGTCCATTTCAGTTATTATTTTGGTGTAAAATTTCATAAAATGAAAATTCCACGAAATTTTGTTATCCTTCTTTGGCAAATAAACAAGGTAAAATCATATGTATGCTCCCTAAAATTTTGACTTGGATGGAGAGTTGTCTCATTGGCACTCATACCACATCTTCTTATATCTATATATTTCAAAGTCAAATGTAAACACCGGCCATTTGCATGCTGCTTGTACATCTCAGAATGTAATAGTAAGATAAAAATAACATTTTTAAATGAAAAATGTGAGGTTTTTTTTTATTTATTATTGAACAATATAATACCATTAATATTATTATATGGTGGGTAAAACGGAACAACCAAAACAATATCGTGTGTATAGTGCTTTCATGGATGACAAAATTATCATATTTGTCCTATTAGAATCAAAATAATTCATGGAATCCGTAGATTTGATATCTAACCATGGGATTCACATTTATGTTGGTATTTTATCCCTCCCTATCACTAGGGATAAAATATTTGAATATAAATGCCCATCCCATGGTTAAATGAAAATAAATCTCTGCTGCCATGACCTATTTCTTAATTATACATTACAAAATAATAGTTAAATAGTTTGTCTCATAACTCTGGAAAACTCTCAGGACTGAAGATTTGTTCATGTAACGGTTGTTTGGTTTTCACAGGTTAAATTACTTAAGAATTCAAATGAAGATCTGTTACACGAGATCAGTGAAAACTATCCAGTTTACACAGGGTAAGGTTTAAACAGGTTTCACTGTATTCATGGATCAGTTAATTTAAATAAATGCAAACATAATGAAAATTATTTATGTTAGAAATTACAACATTTTATCTAATCAAGAAAAATGTGAATACATAAAAATAAATAATCCATCAGATTTTCAAAAGATGATGCTATACAGTTATTAATCACAGCTTCCAATTTCAAACATTGTTAAGTCAAAACGAGTTTGTTGTATTCTATTATTGGTATTTTGAAACATAAAACAGTGAATGAGCAAAACAATTCATATTCTGATCAACAGCTTTTATCTAACAATATCTGGAAATCTAATATTCTTAATTTGAGTGTTTTTCTTTATTCAAAAAATATATTTTATTTCAAGATTTGAAAGCTAACTATGATCTCACTAGGTCAAACAAAATGGTAAATATGACAACTCCAGGTCACATTGTTATATTCAAGTTAAAACATTTTCCCATCATAAAGTCAAAATACAGGATTTTCTGGTGATACAGAAATGATACAGAAACAGGGAAATAATGAAAATTTAGAAAGTTTTTATTATTGCTAAAATTGTGATAGGATTTTTTTCGCCAAAAATAAAGACTCACATTTAAAGTTTTTATAGCATAATTTGTATGCAGCATATCAAGACATCATAATAATTAATCTCAGTTTTTGACCATTGTTCCAACAATCACAACAAAAGTTTCTGAATTTACAGTAAGCTGATGTCAAACAAAACTCCATGTTCTTTTATTCTTATATCCAATCATTACCAGCAGAATATAACTTTATGATTCTCACCTTTTGTCAATGAATTCTTTTTGTTTTGTCTTTCAAGTCTTTTCTGCTCTCTTCTTTCTCTTGCTTCCTTCATTTTTTCTTCTTTACTTTTACTGTCTGACAGTGAGCTTTGATTACTTTCTGTCTTTGTTTTGCTGAAGAAAAATAAAAGAACAATGAAAAGACTGAACACTGATAAAATAAGTTTTTAATCTACTATGACACTCTTCTTTCAATCTGTAATTGTTCTAATTCCAACAAAACATATAGTTAACACACAATTAAACTTGTAACATCAGTGTATTTTAAATGATGCCAGGGAACAAAAAGGATATTATGAGATTGTTACTAGCATAAAATCTTTCAAAAGTAAGTCTGTATGTATTTGTAACACATTTTGATTCTTAAACAGTTGGTTTCCTGTAGCTAGAGGGGTGAAACAGTTGGTTTCCTGTAGCTAGAGGGTGAAACAGTTTCCTGTAGCTAGAGGGTGCATTTACAGGTGGCATCAAACCAAATTGAACAAAAGTATGTTAGTAATTAACAGGATAAAAGTACCGCCTTTCCATTTTTCTTTCAATGTTGAACAAGAGTTTACATTCATTTTGCCTTATTCATGAAATATACCTAAGGGTAGCCAGGTCCTTTAACTTCAACTTGCCAATGACACCATTTATATTCTTGGCAGGATCTTTTTCCTGTAGATTAGTATTTACATTCTGAAAGAAGAAGAAAAGGATTACTAAAGACATATCTCAGATTAAATAACTATCTAAATTATCAAATTCAGAAATGTTATTTGCATTTAATGAAATTTGTGGCTGTCATCCCTGTTTCAGCTACAATGTGTTTGAAAATGTCATTGAAAATATATTACTAGATTAATGTATGGTTATACTATTCATATGTTCTCAACATAAGATTAAACAAGTTTATATTGTCAATTGGGCCAAATAGGCTGAGTGGTCTAAATAGTGATACAGTGATCACTAGGCTGAGTGGTATAAATAGTGATACAGTGATCACTAGGCTGAGTGGTCTAAATAGTGATATAGTGATCACTAGGCTGAGTGGTCTAAATAGTGATACAGTGATCAATAGCTATAGGCTGAGTGGTCTAAATAGTGATACAGTGATCACTAGGCTGAGTGGTCTAAATAGTGATACAGTGATCACTAGCCTGTCAACATTGAGGTTGTAAGTTGGAACCCAGATCCTGGCAAGGTACTTTCAACTCCATCGTTTATTGAAAAGGATTGTCAATTTTCATTGCTGATATTTCCTGGGTTTTCTGCCCACATGTGGTCTTCCTCTACCAATTAAAACTGGCCTCCTTGATATAGTATAGAGAGCACAAAGTAGCATTAAACACGATCAATAAATCAATCATTATTAGCTGTTATAGTCCGATAGATGTTCTTTCAAGCCTGATTAGACTTGAAGTACCTTACTCAACTACAAACAATAGAACCTCTAACCTTGAGAATGAGTATGTACAATTCAGGTATGTTGATCTACATCAGGTAATGAACTTTAACAGTATTTTCAAATCTGGTGTATAATTTTTTGTCACATTTCTCAGTTTGTTTGTTTTTTTTTTCATTTTCAAAATAAGGACTCTTCTAAAATAAAACTACCAGTACTAGTAATAAGATTTGTGAAAGAAACTATGGAAACTGGTAAACATATATCATTTTTTGCAAAATTGTTATTACACATGAAGACACATGTATACTTCCAAGTGTTTCCATAGAATAATGCTATATTTTCCTTTCTAAGTGTACTGAATTTACACTACTTCAAACTATTTACAGGAATTGTCTCTAATGCCTTCCTGGGCATCCTCTCAAGTTAACACATAAATGACTATACAATTCTTATTTGATTTGTATCTTCTGATCAGCAGCACCCCCTTCTTTGGTTGGAAAAAATATCATTTGTTTGGCAAAAAGATATATGCTTCATTTACCATATTAGACAATTATACCCCTTTTAAACCTGGATCTTCCCCCTAAAAACAAAAATTATTTGCTTTGAAACAAAGAAGTTTCTAACCACACAGAATCTTCCACTGATAACTTTAATCTGACTTTAGAACTTGCCAACATTTTACATACATGTTGTGATTACTTGTCAACATTTGACATACATGTTGTGATTACTTGTCAACATTTGACATACATGTTGTGATTACTTGTCAACATTTGACATACATGTTGTGATTACTTGTCAACATTTGACATACATGTTGTTATTACTTGCCAACATTTTACATACATGTTGTTATTACTTGTCAACATTTGACATACATGTTGTGATTACTTGTCAACATTTGACATACATGTTGTGATTACTTGTCAACATTTGACATACATGTTGTGATTACTTGTCAACATTTGACATACATGTTGTGATTACTTGTCAACATTTGACATACATGTTGTTATTACTTGTCAACATTTTACATACAATGTCATGAAGTTAATACACTCACAACAACAAAATTTAAAATAGGACAATTAGTTCAATCAAAATGGCTTGAACTGAGGTAATTACTCGTCTGTCATCTTTCTTGGTGTTCCAGGCTGTGTTTTATCCACAAATTTTCCCTCTTTGGACACTATGTTATTCCACTTTCCCTTGACACCACACGAAACCCAACCAATACGGGAAAAGGTTACATTTTTACCTACGCATAATATGAAAAGTTATACATTTTTAAAATCGAAATTATATGAATAGGGTGGGGTAACAAAATCCAAGTGACACCCCTATCAATTAAGTATTGAAGTGCCCCCCACATGTAATTAGTGGCATATTATAACTTCTCTTACCTTTGGCAAACCTTCAATGAAATATGTTTTACTCCTCCCTCCAATTACTACATCTCTACCAAGTATGGGTATCATGTCTGCTAGGCAGTGTAAACTAAGGGCAGCTAACTCTTCATTTGTATCTCGTATACCTAGTAAAATCTACAAAAGACATTGATTTATCTAATTTGATAAAGTAGAGATGTATCTTAATTTGCATTTAATTTACCATAACAATGTTCACTCTTAGAATTATCCTGTATATAATACTTATTTTTTATAAATAGCTCTGAGTTCAGAAAAAGGATAGTCCATGAAACAAGATAAGATTGAATATTATAAAATGGTGATCACAACCATCACACTATTTCAATACTTTAAACTAAATGCAGATAACTGTTTATAAGTATTTACAATTTTGATAAAACAACTACATGTATTTGGTAGTATGAATACCTTCCTATTTATTATTAATGATAAATCCAACACATTCTTTTAAATTAGCAAATATGTGTGGTTTCAATGAGTTATCTCCTTATTTACTGATTTAAAGCATATTTCATAATTTTTACATCTCAAGCTACCACATTTTCAATGAATAAAAAATGAGATTAAAAGAATCAATTCCCAATTTAAAATCAATTTTTCTTAATAAATAAGTTTTTCCTGATACAAAAATAATTTCTCAAGAGAACATACACTTTTATGTGATATAGACTATTTGTTTTCAAACATAGCTTTAGATAAATACAATTTTGAAATTTGCCAAAAAGATGAGATAGTTTTGTATTTACCTGTGGAAAAATTATATCTTCCAACTTTTCTTTATCAAATAAATCTACGTAACATGGAAAAAACTTGAGTAATAAAGTCCTTATGTTTATTTCATGGCAACAGAAAGCTTTATACAACTCTGGAATGACATATAATCTGTATATGGACTCTGAAAATACGGGAGTTATCTCCCTTCTCTGAGCCAATCTTCCTGTACTAAAATCTACAAAATATAAAAATTTTGGTATGTTAAATTTACAAATCTGTTCATATAAATTATACCTTAATTTCAGAAATTATTGTGTGCATTTATTATTGTGATTTCAACCTGACAGACCAAAAAAGTGAAAATAATTATTGCGATTACAGGAAAAGCTGCATAAAAATTAATATAGGTGTCAAATAAAGAATGCAAATTCTTATTATTGGGATACACACCCAGTCACAATATTCGCAATAATAAAAACCTTGCAATTATTTCTGTATTTATTTCCAAGGTATGTAATTTTCAGTTTTGATTATCATAAGGGCTATTCAAGAAAAGAATGTATGGGAGGAGGGGCAGACAACACTACTCCCACCACTATTAATTACCAACAGAAAAGGATCATGTGGAGTCAAAACCTCCCATACATTTTTCCTGGAATAACCCTATGCAATTTTAAGATGATTATTTGATGTAAAATATTGAACCTTGTTGTGTGCAGAGGGCTTACATGGACATGGTCTGTTGCCTAATTCAATTCAATTTGTATAAAATATTGTTTTAACAAAGCAATTGTCATGGTATTTCACCTTAAGACTTATCATGGAAGTAATATTGAAAGGAATAACAACAACCCAGTTCAAAGGTTTCATCTGCGTTACCGCCTATCTTTCGATTACTCGTAAATCAGTTTACAATATGGAATGGTAGTTGATTCTCCACATGTGAATGATCAAATCACTGACACTTTTCGGTCGTTTTCGTGTTCACGGAAAATTACGAACAGACAAGTTGTTGTCGTATATATGTGCGAAGTAACCGAATAGTCCACTCGTTACATTTCGCTGATGTACGCTGCCAAATAGAGTCATTCGTTCAATGTTGATTTTAGTCTAATTTTCCTATTTCTGTTTATTTCGATCTTTTAAAATAGTTTAAGCCGACAGCTAGCTCATATGAAATTGGAGAACATGGGTGGATTGTTTTCAATTTCAATATTTGCAGACAGTTAAGATGCCATTTCTTAAAAATTTAAGAATATGATTGTACAAAAAATATGTGTGGACCCCCTTTTATTAAATATGAATAATCCATGTCATGTGTGTATACCAGTCAATTAAAATATTCACAAACGTTTCTATTCTTTAAACTAATTCGTATAAATGAATTTGCGGTTAGGCAGATAGGGTCAAGCTCATTTTGTCTGTTTTTATTTTTGCTGTAGCGTGTTATATTAACTGTATTAAAACACTTTTTTAAAATAGATATTTACGAACTTATTATCCCGATTTTAGTTGTCCAGTTTCAATAATGTAATCAATGACATTTATTACATATACATAAATTTAAAATACTTGAAGGTAAATATCCTTTTTTAAATCTCGATGAACTTTGCACATTTCAACAGTAAAAAAATCTATGTCTTCATTTGTCTTCACTATTTTGTTATACATCATGTGAAACCTGATCCCATCTTCGTTATTACCTGTTTTACTCAGGATCCGCTTTCAATTGGAAAATACTTTTAGATCAGTTTAAAACGAAAGGTAAAAAGCAAAAATATGCAAAAATAAATACAATTTTCCATGTTTAACTGCTGTAGTGTAAACAATTCTCGTCCGTTTTTCAAGTTTTTTACATCATTCTATTTCTTTTTGAAGGTAGAAGTTTTATATGATACAGCACCACCTTGTTAATTAATAAACTAGGATTTCCCACAGGTGCTTTATAATTACCATACTCGATAAAATCACATGACTGATAAGAAATTCCAGATGCCGTTTTACAACTGCAGTATCACACACAATAACCAAAGGGGTCTTACCGCTGAGATTATAATTGGATAAAATCATATGACTTTAGTACAGAGCTCTGCATGCCATTAATACATGCTAATTAGTCGTTGTTATTCCTTTTAAATATTACTTCCATGGACTTATATTGTATTTTTTTTTTTTCAAGTATGTTGCTTCTGATAAAAAAATTAAAAATATTTACTATTCAAATCAAACAAAGTCTAATTTTGGACCCTTTGAACCTCAATGTAGATCTATTTAAAAATGTCCAACTATCCAATATAGTAATACATGGTAAAAACCTCAAACAATTCAAGACTTTAAATTAATCCTCATTGAAATTGGTTAAAAGATTTGTATTTATTTTCAATTGAAGATTTCTTGCTGTTGTGCAATACTTTGCTGTTGCGCAATACTTAGTAAATCTGTTTACAAACTAAATAAAATAATTTATACACCCTGTTTGGTGTGTATCTCCTGCTATATCATTATTTGTTGTTTCTTTATATAGATCAGAAATAATTTATGTTAGAACCAGCTTAGCCAGTATAAGAAGAGTCTTGTTTTTGGCCCTTATTTGGCCTCTAGTTTCTTAACGATTAAAGCGCCCCCTTTTTGCCCCTTTTCCTGAAGGGTTTGAGCCATAACCCCCAAAGTCTTACCCAACCTTCCCTTTGTGGTATGGAACCTTGTGTTCCAATTTCATAGAGATCCATTGACTAATACTTAAGTAATTGTCCATTAACCAGAAAAATATTTTTTCCCCCTTTTTTTGCCCCTAATTCCTGAACGGTTTTGGCCATAACCCCCCAAAGTCAATCCCAACCTTCCCTTTGTGGTATGGAACCTTGAGGTACAATTTCATAGAGATCCATACACTTATACACAAGTTATTGTCCGAAACTAGAAAAATACCTTTTTTGGCCCCTTTTTGACCCCTAATTCCTAAACAGTTGGGACCATAACCCCAAAATCAATCCCAACCTTACTTTTGTGCTATTTAACCTTGTGGTTAAATTTCATAGAGATCCATTTACTTATACTAAAGTTATTGTCCGGAAACCAAATGTATTCGGACGACGACATGATAGCAATATACGAACGCAAATTTTTGCTCATGCTTTGCAACTTTCTCAGTTAAAAATGGGCATAAGTCCAGAACAGTAGGTGACTTAAGACCCAAATTCAAACTCTGTCTGTCTGTTGTGGTTCTTACCATGTGTATGAGTTTCATAAAATTTGGATGAGACAACTTAAGTTAGAGTGCTGAAAAGAAAAATTTGCAATTTTCCAAGTTATAAAGAGCATAACTCTAGAACGGTAAATGACTCACAACCCAAATTTGAACTCTGTGTGTTGTGTTTCTAAGCATTGTGTATGAGTTTAAGAAAAATTTGGATGAGAAAACTTAAGTAAGAGTGCGGAAACTAAAAAAATTGCAATTTTCCAAGTTATAAAGGGGAATAACTCTACAACGGTAAGTGACTCACTGCCAAAATTCGAACTCTGTCTTCTAGTTTTGGTTCTTAGTATTGTGTACGAGTTTCATAAAATTTGGATGAGAAAAATCTAAGTTAGAGTGCAGAAACGATAAAATTTGCAATTTTCCCAATTATAAAGGGGCATTAATCTAGAACGGTAAGTGACTCACTGCCCAAATTCAAAGTTTTGGTCCTTACCATTGTGTATGAGTTTCATTAAATTTGCAAGAAGCAAACTTAAGTTAAGAGTGTGGAAATGAAAAATGGTATATACGGAGGGACAGAAAGATGGGCCGAAAGGTGGACGGTCAAGGGTAACACTTAATGCCCCCGTTGCCTACAGCATGGGCATAAAATTATATGAGGTATAATAAAGGATGAATTAAGCAACAACAAAAAAAAATTATTGTTGTCTTCTCATTAATCAAATTTAGTGAGGAGTTAGTATACCATCAGCCAAAATTTTACTCACTGCTTTATCTTGTTATACAAATCAACATATTTACCTCTAATAGGAGTCAGTATATGAGGAGCCACAACTTCCCTTGCTGTTTTGTCTAGTAATACAAATCTACATAACAATGGTTTGACTAGATGCTTTCCTACAGTTTCTTCAGGTAGAGACTGGAGTCTTTGGAGTAAATTTCTGAAAACAATAAGATGAAAAGGTGTGTTTGTGCTTAATAATATTATTTAGCCTATGACTCAAAACATAAAGATACACAAATAAATACAAAATTCAAACTTGATCTGTATTTTGTGGTAATAAGCATTGTGTATAAGATTCATAACAGTTGTTTGAGGCAAACTAAAGTTTGAGAACAGAAAGGAAAAATTAAGCAAATTTTCTATTTGTAAAGGGACATAACTCTAGAACGGTAAAAGTGACGCCACCCAAATTCAAACTTGATCTGTGTTTTGTAGTAATGAGCATTGTCTATAAGTTTCATAACATTTGGTTGAGGCAAATTAAAGTTAGAGAAGGGAAACCAATTTCGGGACGTACAGACGGTCAAGGGTAAAACTTAATGCCCCTCCACTACGGCGGGGCATAAAATTAATCAGGCCAAAAATTCAATTACTGTGAAAATACTTTAATTGTGGGTATCAATTTTCGTGGTTTGAGCAATATTTACATGTTCGTGGGTTTTAAATTGTGGATTTTAGTTTTCTAAAAAAAATAATTGAAAATGAAAGCCTTTAGAAACGAAGGTTACAAATAGTCTGGATTGAAGGAAATTGCAAAGTAAACATTGACCCGTAAATCGTAGTGATAACACTAATTAACCCATGATAAAGTGATCAACAGATTATAGACCATCAAAGGTGTTAATTAGGCCATAAACATGTCACCTAAAGAAAACAGTAACATAAACAAATGCTATAAACGTATCTTGAATTGTCAAATAATTCTTATCAAAATCAAGCCCAGCATGAAATTATTATTTCCCATATGTACGAGAACTATGAGGATATAAAATGAACACTTTATCATACTAGCATATCAATACCGGAAATCTGACTTTCATCGATCAAAAATATTTTTATGAGAATTAAAAGATCAAAAGTTGTACAATTTAGGTTTTAAAGATAAAATGGGTATAATCATGCATGCGGTTGAAGTTCTATGACTGCTATTAAAGTATTCTCAGATTTGGCGTTATTCAATATGTTCTCTAGATCATATATCAGTAGTCAAACCTACGGATGGGGATCTTTCCATGTATTGATTTGGACAATGGTTGTTTTATTTCGTTGACACTTAAATTCGTGGATAAAGTCATCCACGAAAACCACGAAAATTGGTACCCCACGAATAAAAGTACTTTCACAGTAAACTAGTTTGTCTCAAATATACATTTACTACTTGCTGATGAATGTTTAACATCCATTTTCTAATTTGCATGCTTTTTCACATTTTTCGATCGGTGTGAGAAAATATTTCTCATGTCTGGAGAAAACTTTGTTCTCGGCAAATGATAGTTCAGAATTTTATTATGACGTCAAAGTTTCTTCTGAATTTCCAATTGTGACTTCGTGAGTAAATATCGTGACACACTTGATGCAGTGGTGGAATCTATATTTAAACAATCCATAACCTAAGCTACTGGACATAAGTTTGCTATCATCTATGGGTATTTTATTACTAAACTAATCAATTTGCATTTAAAAAACCTAAAAAATAGATAGTCTTCAAAGTAAAATGTGTGTAACCTGCCGTCTCTCTTCTCTAAATAATATACCCCAAAATAGCAAAGTGGTAGTCCATATTTTGATATAAGAAACCACAAAATTCCTTAGATCAAAAATTTAAATAGCAGGTGGACAATTTCATATCCTGTAGAAGAATCTGTGCAAGTTTGGTTGAATTCTGTCAATCACTTTCCAATACCAATAGTGGCATATTACCAAAGTTTGACACTGACAATGATGCTAGACAACAGAAGTGATCCTTTATGCCACTGTAGCTTTGATATTAATAAGTAACACAATAAATACAATTCAAATTGTTCCCCAACAGTTTTACCTTTTCTACTCTATTTCTTAAGAGAATTTAAGATTCCCACTAAAAGAAGAGAAAATAATTTTAGGTGTGTAAGTTATGCATGGTATATTTAGGTTAAAGAGATATAGGATTAAAATTCCCACAAATCTGTAAAATATCTGAATGTTATAATCTCCAATTACCTGTAGAATTCTTCTCTTTCATCTTTATTCTTCAATGTAATATGATGTAGGAATGTTGATAAAGATAATAAATCATTACTGAAAATACAAAAACATTACTTGTAACACAAACTAGAGGCTCTCAAGGCCACTTTTTATTTTATTTGTTGGTTTACGGATCCGCCAACCCTGTTTTTCCTTTTTCATTATTTTTATTTTTTTTTTTTCGACCTCCTACCCTTCCTTTTTTCAGAAGAATCCCGTAAACCTACTAATAAAAAAAAAGTGGCCCAAGAGCCTGTGTCGCTCACCTGTATCTTCTGTGGTTTTGGAAATCATGTAAAATAAGGTTTAAATAGTATTAGATACCCTAATAATGATTGAGGCCAAGTTTGGTTTAATTTGGCCCAGTAGTTAAATTAAAAGCAGGTCATCCCACTAGTAACTAAACTTACAATAGTTACTGAAGACCCCTTATCATTTTTTAAAGTAGTTTTCAAGTTGTGACCATTTGAAATTGTTTTTTTTACAATTTTCCCTTAGACTTCTATAGTAAATCCCTATGTTCTATTTTTAGCCATGGCGGCCATGTTGGTTGGATGACAGGGTCATCGGATACATTTTTCAATCAAGATACCCTATTGAAAATTGTGGCTAAGTTTAATTCTATTTGTCCCAGTAAATTCAGTGGAGAAGATTTTTGTAAAAGATTAAAAAAATTTACGAAAAAAATTGTTAAAAATTTGAATATAAAGGGCAATAACTCCTTAAGGGACAAATTGAAAATTTTGGTCATATTGACTTATTTGTAGATCGTACTTTGCTGAACATTATTGCTGTTTACAGTTTATCTCTATCTATAATAATATTTAAGATTATAACCAAAAACTGCAAAATTTCCTTAAAATTACAAATAAACAGAGGCAGCAACCCAATGGGTTGTCTGATTCGTCTAATAATTTCAGGGCAGATAGATCTTAACCTGCTGAACATTTTTACCCATGTCAGATTTGCTCTAAATGCTTTAGTTCCAGAACTATAAGCCAAAAACTGCATTTTGCCCCTATGTTCTATTTTTAGCCATGTTGGCCATCTTGGTTGGCAGGCGTGGTCATCGGACACATTTTTAAACTAGATACCCTAATGATGATTGCGGCCAAGTTTGGTTAAATTTGACCCAGTAGTTTCAGAGGAGAAAATTTTTGTAAAAGTTAACGTTGGACGACGGACGCCAAGTGATGAGAAAAGCTCACTTGCCAGGTGAGCTTAAAATAGGTCATATATCTGGTAAGCTACTGAGATATTGGACTTGCTGCAGATGTCAAGATGCAATTTTCCTTACAAAGGAACTCTTTAAAGTCAAAAGTTGATAGCATTGAAGCGTTATTTTAGATTAAATGATATTTCAAAGCTTTTTCCACTAGTTTTATTAAAATTTACCCAAATAAGCTGGTGACAAATACAGTTGCACTTCTTGGTGTTGAACTTGATTTTGTCAAAAACTTGCATAAGTCGAGGTATTTTGTCAGTTTCGGTCAAATTCCTGTTTTTTCAATGCATTTCTTACACTGATGAGCAGAAATGGTTGAATCGAAATCTCAGTTAACTTGAGTATATTTTTAAGTCCCTTCAAATAAATTAACCCTGATGTGTCAAAGTTTAAAGTACAAGAATATTTGCAAGGAAAGTATGTTATTTAATTGCATCAAAATAAGTTTCCTGAATACTAGGTCAATGACCAGTTTGTACAATACTCAAATTGGCATGTTTAATTATTGTTTGTCAACACCATTGATGATTGACCATGCAGAAACTGAAATAATTTCAGCTTTATTTTTTAAACTATAAACTCAGCTGCATTAGAAGACAGAGAAAACATGATGTAATTGGCGATCTCAGATGACACCTTGTATAATGTCAAATAGATAAGTAGGGCTCCTTCAACCTCGACTGTATGTACATTGTATATGTGTTAAATGGTATAAAATTAAAGCAATTTGTTCTACAATATTTTCATGAGAATAAATCAATGATTTTACAATATATT
>JAASAO010002639.1:0-14921 GCA_017311375.1 Mytilus coruscus | reverse complement strand
AATATATAACTAAGATAGCTGTATAGTTTTATTAAAATCCCAGTTAATATGAAAAAGTAATAAACAAATTTAAAGATGGCTATCTGAATGTTGTCAAACTGAAAATTCTACCTTTTTTCACCTAAATTAACTAAATGTTGCATTTGACTGTAATACACCAAACTACATAACAACCTGGGATTTAGTAAGATCAATATATAACTAAGATAGCTGTATAGTTTTATTAAAATCCCAGTTAATATGAAAAGTAATAAACA
This sequence comes from Mytilus coruscus, assembly GCA_017311375.1. NCBI lineage: Eukaryota > Metazoa > Mollusca > Bivalvia > Mytilida > Mytilidae > Mytilus > Mytilus coruscus. The sequence goes on along the minus strand of JAASAO010002639.1, from coordinate 14,664 downwards.
AATTTAAAGATGGCTATCTGAATGTTGTCGAAACTGAAAATTCTACCTTTTTCACCTAAATTAACTAAATGTTGCATTTGACTGTAATACACCAAACTACATAACAACCTGGGATTTAGTAAGATCAATATATAACTAAGATAGCTGTATAGTTTTATTAAAATCCCAGTTAATATGAAAAGGAATAAAGAAATTTAAAGATGGCTATCTGAATGTTGTCGAAACTGAAAATTCTACCTTTTTTCACCTAAATTAATTAAATGTTGCATTTGACTGTAATACACCAAACTACATAACAACCTGGGATTTAGTAAGACCAATATATAACTAAGATAGCTGTATAGTTTTATTAAAATCCCAGTTAATATGAAAAAGTAATAAACAAATTTAAAGATGGCTATCTGAATGTTGTCCAAACTGAAAATTCTAGTTTTTTCACCTAGATTAATTAAATGCTGACATTTGACAGCAGTACACCAAAGTACATAACAGCCTGATTCAGTAAGATCAATATTAAACTGAGATAGCTGTAAAGTTTGATGAAAATCCAAGTATAGTTTTATGAAAATCCTAGTTAATATAAAAAGTAATTAACAAATTTAAAGATGGCTATCTGAATGTTGTCCAAACTGAAAATTCTAGCTTTTTTCACCTAGATTAATTAAATGCTGACATTTGACAGCAGTACACCAAAGTATTTAACAACCCTAACCTAACCCTTAAAAAAAAAAAAAAAAAAAAAAATAATAAATATAATTTAACTCCAACACTCCAGCATGAGGCATAACAGTACTCATTTATCAGACCAGTACCTAAATATCATATAAAAGAAGAAATATTGGCACTTTTTATGTGTCGACAAAGTTTTTAGTCTCCGTAGACTGAAAACTATGAACAAAAAGAATAAAATATGATGCCGGTATGGAATAACCAAGAAAAAGGTCAATGTTGGCACCTATATTGATGAGTACAACACATATAGCAATTTGAAACTTAAAATCCTTCACTCTAATGTCTAACAATCAATCTTTAGGTACAAAAGTACTCAATTACCAAGCCGTACAAGAATATCAATAAAAGAAAGAAATATTGTCGCTTTTATTGTTATCGACACAAATATAAGTAAATCGTGAGACTTATACAGTGTCAAATTATCCATCATAAGAATAAAATGTTCATGCTACACAGAAGTATCATCAAAAAGGATAGATATTGGCACCATTTATAGATGCAGACAACAAATACAGCACCCTGAAACATTCATTTCTTCACTTTGTGTCTGAGAATCCATCTAAACTCATAAATATTATAAAAATGAAATATTGTCACTTTTAATGGGTATCGACATAAATATCAGTAACCGTATTACACTTATAAATCTCTCAATTGTTGTCAAATTTTGCATTCTTATAGTTGTCGAACAAAGTTTTAGTAACCAGAACTCCAAACCTGTGTAAAACTATCAATCCTCAGGTACCGAAAGGATAAAATGTTAATGCCGGTAAGTAATAACCAAGAAAAATGGTCAATATTGGCACCCTATATTGCTGAATGCAACAAATATAGCACTTCAAAACCTTTATTCTTTCACTTTTATGTCTGACAATAAATTTGAATGTATCAAATGTCCTCTATTACCAGGCCAGTACAAGAATATTATAACAAAGATGAAATAGTGTGCTTTTAATTGTTTCATGACATAAAAAATCAGTAACCGTACACTTATAAATCTCTCAATTTGTGTCAAACTTTTCATTCTTAGATTCAAATAATGATGCCGGACAAGAAAAATCAGGAAGAAAGGAAGATGTTGGCACCTTTTGTTGATACCGACAACAAATTTTGTTATTTAAACTTGTTTTCATTCCCATTTAATGTCAAACAACCCATCAGGATGTATTTAAAAGTACTCAATTATAAGGTCAGTACCAGAATATCATTCAAGAGAAGAAATATTGGCTCTTTTTATTCTTGTCGACAAAAGTTTTAGTGTAACCGTAGACTTACGAGCGCTTTAATTTTTGAAAACTTTTCATCGCGAGGTACATAAAGAATAAATTATTATGCCGGTAGAGAATATTCAAGAAAAAGGTAAATATTGGCCCAAGATATTGATGAATACAACAAATATAGCAGCTTGACACTTAAACTCCTTCATGGAAGGCTATCATTTCTTAATATTTAGGTGGAGCACATTGGATCGTTGTACCAGCAATTTCTGACACGTTTTCTTCAACGACCTATAACTTTTTGAATGCCCCAATACATTTTCAATATCAAGACACCAAAATGTGCGCAATTGAATTCCCTTTCCAAAACGCTAAACAGTTTATAAATCGGACCGTCAACAACAGAGATACGATTTTTTCAAAGTTTGCCTATAAGCCTTAACAGATTATCTCCCCTGAATTTCAATATGCAAATTTTGGCATACCTTCTTGAGGTAATTGTTACAAAAAGATCACTATATAAGCAAGTCAGTAAGTGTATAATATAAGCATATCGGCGCATGCGTACTTGAAATTTGGGTTCGGAGTTAGGTTACAAAACAAGTTCCGGCTAACACTAACCCTAACCCCAACCCTAACCTCATATATTCATACGCCAGCCATATAACACCAAATAAAATGACACTACGACCCATTATTCGCTGAATTTCCTAATACCCTAACCCAAACACTCAACCTGACCCTAACCCAAACCCTAACCATAACACTAACCCTAACCCTGACCATAACCCTAACCCTAACCCTGACCATAACCCTAACCTGACCCAAACCCAAACCCAAACCTAACCCTCTCAATGAAAATTGCATACAGACTTTGAACGTTAATAACTTCGGCATTTCTCAACCGATTTAACAGATCTTGGCGTTTTGGAAAGCCCAGACAGGCTGCTATTTGATCAATTTATTGTTTTGTCGTTCATATTAAAGCCTTTCTTTTCCTGTCAACCTGTAACATTGCAATCTGGTCATTTTCTGAGGCTCGTATCTTTGCCATTTCTCAAGCAATCGGAAAACATCTAAGTAAATAAGACTCGTTTTTTCAAGTTCTTTCGATAACCTCAGGTCGGAGACTTCATTCCTGTAAAAAAGTTGGGTTCAAAAATCTGCCAAATTCTTTTGAAAGATTTGCAATTTTTCACAAGAACAACGAAATCTGCGTCATTTACTACCTTAAAGCTGGAACTTTTGGTATACATAAGCTGACAAAATGCGCCAGCTATTGGTGTATATAAGACGTATATCTATCGGGGTTATTGCGTATCAACATGAAACGTGTTTGAACAAAATCGATGAAAGACGAAAAACGCCAGCTATTTCACACGGTCCAAAAGCGTTTTCATGGTTTCTCATTCTCAGAATAAGGTGTGTGAAATTTAAAGTGTGTGGTCCACTTGCAAAGAGGAAATCAATATAGTTAAAAAAAAAAAAAAAAAAAAAAAAAATTATAAATATAATTTAACTCAAACACTTCATAAAAGTACTCATTTATCAGACCAGTTAATAAATAAAAAAAAAAAAAAAAAAAAAAAAAATAATAGATATAAAACACTCCAGCATGAGGCATAAAACTACTCATTTATCAGACCAGTACTTAAATATCATATAAAAGAAGAAATATTGGCACTTTTATATGTCGACAAAGTTTTTAGTCTCCGAGACTGAAAACTATGAACCAAAAGAATAAAATATGATGCGGTATGGAATAACCAAGAAAAGGTCAATGTTGGCACCCTATATTGATGAGTACAACACATATAGCATTTTGAAACTTAAAATCCTTCACTCTAATGTCTAACAATCAATCTTGAGGTACAAAAAGTACTCAATTATCAAGCCGGTACAAGAATATCAATAAAAAGAAAGAAATATTGTCGCCTTTTATTTGTTATCGACACAAATATAAGTAACCAGAGACTTATACAGTGTCAAATTATCCATCCTAAGAATGAAATGTTCATGCCGCACAGAAGTATCATCAAAAAGAAAGAAATATTGTCGCCTTTATTGTTATCGACACAAATACAAGTAACCGAGACTTATACAGTGTCAAATTATCCATCATAAGAATAAAATGTTCATGCTGGCACAGAAGTATCATCAAAAAGGATAGATATTGGCACCATTTATAGATGCAGACAACAAATACAGCACCCTGAAACATTCATTTCTTCACTTTTGTGTCTGAGAATCCATCTAAACTCATAAATATTATAAAACATATGAAATATTGTCACTTTTAATGGGTATCGACATAAATATCAGTAACCGACACTTATAAATCTCTCAACTGTTGTCAAATTATGCATTCTTATAGTTGTCGACAAAAGTTTTAGTAACAGTAAACTCCAAACCTGTGTAAAACTATCAATCCTCAGGTACCGAAGGATAAAATGTTAATGCCGGTAAGTAATAACCAAGAAAAATGGTCAATATTGGCACCCTATATTGCTGAATGCAACAAATATAGCACTTCAAAACCTTTATTCTTTCACTTTTATGTCTGACAATCCATTTGAATGTATCAAATGTCCTCTATTACCAGGCCAGTACAAGAATATTATAACAAAGATGAAATAGTGTCGCTTTTAAATTGTTTCATGACATAAATATCAGTAACCGTACACTTATAAATCTCTCAATTTGTGTCAAACTATTCATTCTTAGATTCAAATAATGATGCCGGACCAGAAAATCAGGAAGAAAGGAAGATATTGGCACCTTTTGTTGATACCGACAACAAATTTTGTTATTTAAACTTGTTTTCATTCCCATTTAATGTCAAACAACCCATCAGGATGTATTTAAAAGTACTCAATTATAAGGCCAGTACCAGAATATCATTCAAGAGAAGAAATATTGGCTCTTTTATTCTTGTCGACAAAAGTTTTAGTATAACCGTAGACTTACGAAGCGCTTAATTTTGAAAAACTTTTCATCGCGAGGTACATACAGAATAAAATTATTATGCCGGTAGAGAAAATTCAACAAAAAGGGTAAATATTGGCTCAAGATATTGATTAATACAACAAATATAGCAGCTTGACACTTAAACTCCTTCATGGAAGGCTATCATTTCTTAATATTTAGGTGGAGCACATTGGATCGTTGTACCAGCAATTTCTGACGTTTTCTTCAACGACCTATAACTTTTGAATTCCCAATACATTTTCAATATCAAGACATCAAAATGTGTGCAATTAAATTATCTTTCTAAAACGCTTAACAGTTTATAAATCGGACCACTAACGAAAGAGCTACGTTTAAAACAAAATTTGCTTATATTCCAAATCAGGTTATCTCCCTGCTTCACAATATGCAAATCAGGTATACTTTATAGAAAACCTTACCCTAAGCCAAACTCAAACTAAAACCCTCACGCATGCGCAGAAGTGAAAAGGTGCACACATGCGCAGAAGTCAAAGGTGCACGAATCTCGCCAAAGTCCTTCCCTAACCCCTAACCCTAACCCTAACCCTAACCCTAACCTAACCCTAACCCTAACCCTAACCTAACCCTAACCCTAACCTAACCCTAACCCTAACCTAACCCTAACCCTAACCCTAACCCTAACCCTAACCCTAACCCTAACCCTAACCCTAACCCTAACCCTAACCCTAACCTAACCCTAACTTCTTAACCCTAACCCTAACCCTTACCCTAACCCTATCCCTAACCCAAACCCAAACCCAAACCCAAACCCTAACCCTCTCAATGAAAAATTGCATACAGACTTTGAACGTTAATAACTCTTGTATTTCTCAACCGATTTGAAAGATCTTTGGTGTTTTGGAAAGCCCAGACAGACTGCTGTTTGATCAATGTATTGTTTTGTCGTTCATATTAAAGCCTTTCTTTTCCTGTCAACCTGTAACATTGCAATCTGGTCATTTTCTGAGGCTCGTATCTTTGCCATTTCTCAAGCAATCGGAAAAACATCTGAGTAAATAAGACTCGTTTTTTCAAGTTCTTTCAGGATAACCTCAGGTCGGAGACTTCATTCCTGTAAAAAAAAAGTTGGGTTCAAAAATCTGCCAAATTCTTTGAAAGATTTGCAATTTTTTCACAAGAACAACGAAATCTGCGTCATTTTACTACCTTAAAGCTGGAACTTTTTGGTATACATAAGCTGACAAAATGCGCCAGCTATTGGTGTATATAAGACGTGTATATCTATCGGGGGTTATTGCGTATCAACATGAAACGTGTTTGAACAAAATCGATGAAAGACGAAATACGCCAGCTATTTCACACGGTTCCAAAAGCGTTTTTCATGGTTTCTCATTCTCAGAATAAGGTGTGAAATTTAAAGTGTGTGGTCCACTTGCAAAGAGGAAATCAATATAGTTAAAAAAAAAAAAAAAAAAAAAAAAAATTATAAATATAATTTAACTCAAACACTTCATAAAAGTACTCATTTATCAGACCAGTTAATAAAAAAAAAAAAAAAAAAAAAAAAAAAATAATAATAGATATAAAACACTCCAGCATGAGGAATAAAACTACTCATTTATCAGACCAGTACTTAAATATCATATAAAAGAAGAAATATTGGCACTTTTATATCTGTCGACAAAGTTTTTAGTCTCCGTAGACTGAAAACTATGAACCAAAAGAATAAAATATGATGCCGGTATGGAATAACCAAGAAAAGGTCAATGTTGGCACCCTATATTGATGAGTACAACACATATAGCATTTTGAAACTTAAAATCCTTCACTCTAATGTCTAACAATCAATCTTGAGGTACAAAAAGTACTCAATTATCAAGCCGGTACAAGAATATCAATAAAAAGAAAGAAATATTGTCGCCTTTTATTGTTATCGACACAAATATAAGTAACCGTAGACTTTTACAGTGTCAAATTATCCATCCTAAGAATGAAATGTTCATGCCGGCACAGAAGTATCATCAAAAAGAAAGAAATATTGTCGCCTTTTATTGTTATCGACACAAATACAAGTAACCGTAGACTTATACAGTGTCAAATTATCCATCATAAGAATAAAATGTTCATGCTGGCACAGAAGTATCATCAAAAAGGATTGATATTGGCACCATTTATAGATGTAGACAACAAATACAGCACCCTGAAACATTCATTTCTTCACTTTTGTGTCTGAGAATCCATCTAAACTCATAAATATTATAAAACATATGAAATATTGTCACTTTTAATGGGTATCGACATAAATATCAGTAACCGTACACTTATAAATCTCTCAATTGTTGTCAAATTATGCATTCTTATAGTTGTCGACAAAAGTTTTAGTAACCGTAAACTCCAAACCTGTGTAAAACTATCAATCCTGAGGTACCAAAAGGATAAAATGTTAATGCCGGTAAGTAATAACCAAGAAAAATGGTCAATATTGGCACCCTATATTGCTGAATGCAACAAATACAGCACTTCAAAACCTTTATTCTTTCACTTTTATGTCTGACAATCCATTTGAATGTATCAAATGTCCTCTATTACCAGGCCAGTACAAGAATATTATAACAAAGATGAAATAGTGTCGCTTTTAATTGTTTCGCGACATAAATATCAGTAACCGTACACTTATAAATCTCTCAATTTGTGTCAAACTATTCATTCTTAGATTCAAATAATGATGCCGGACCAGAAAAATCAGGAAGAAAGGAAGATATTGGCACCTTTGTTGATACCGACAACAAATTTTGTTATTTAAACTTGTTTTCATTGCCATTTAATGTCAAACAACCCATCAGGATGTATTCAAAAGTACTCAATTATAAGGCCAGTACCAGAATATCATTCAAAAGAAGAAATATTGGCTCTTTTTATTCTTGTCGACAAAAGTTTTAGTATAACCGTAGACTTACGAAGCGCTTAATTTTTGAAAAACTTTTCATCGCGAGGTACATAAAGAATCAAATTATTATGCCGGTAGAGAATATTCAACAAAAAGGGTAAATATTGGCCCAAGATATTGATTAATACAACAAATATTGCAACTTCACACTTAAGCTCCTTCATGGAAGGCTATCTTTTTTTAATTAATTAGGTGGAGCACATTGGACTGTTGTACTAACACATAAGTCAGGGCCTATTACATTTGAATTCCCAAATACATCTTCAATATTAAGGCACCAAAATGTGCGCATTAAATTATCTTTCTAAAACGCTTAACAGTTCATAAATCGGACCACTAACGAAAGAGCTACGTTTAAACAAAATTTGCTTATATTCCAAATCAGATTATCTCCCCTGCTTCACAATATGCAAATAAGGTATATTTTTATAGAAAACCCTTACTATAATCCAAACCCAAACCAAAACCCTCACGCATGCGCAGAAGTGAAAAGGTGCACACATGCGCAGAAGTCAAAGGTGCACGAATCTCGTCAAAGTCCCTTCCTAACCCTAACCTAACCCTAACCCTAACCCTAACCCTAACCCTAACCCTAACCCTAACCTAACCCTAACCCTAACCCTAACCCTAACCCTAACCCTAACCCTAACCCTAACCCTAACCCTAACCCTAACCCTAACCCAAACCTTAACCCTAACCCTAACCCTAACCCTAACCCTAACCCTTACCTAACCCTATCCTAACCCAAACCCAAACCCAAACCCAAACCCTAACCTCTCAATGAAAAATTGCATACAGACTTTGAACGTTAATAACTCTTGTATTTCTCAACCGATTTGAAAGATCTTTGGTGTTTTGGAAAGCCCAGACAGACTGCTGTTTGATCAATGTATTGTTTTGTCGTTCATATAAAGCCTTTCTTTTCCTGTCAACCTGTAACATTGCAATCTGGTCATTTTCTGAGGCTCGTATCTTTGCCATTTCTCAAGCAATCGGAAAAACATCTGAGTAAATAAGACTCGTTTTTCAAGTTCTTTCAGGATAACCTCAGGTCGGAGACTTCATTCCTGTAAAAAAGTTGGTTCAAAAATCTGCCAAATTCTTTGAAAGATTTGCAATTTTTTCACAAGAACAACGAAATCTGCGTCATTTTACTACCTTAAAGCTGGAACTTTTGGTATACATAAGCTGACAAAATGCGCCAGCTATTGGTGTATATAAGACGTGTATATCTATCGGGGTTATTGCGTATCAACATGAAACGTGTTTGAACAAAATCGATGAAAGACGAAATACGCCAGCTATTTCACACGGTCCAAAAGCGTTTTCATGGTTTCTCATTCTCAGAATAAGGTGTGTGAAATTTAAAGTGTGGTCCACTTGCAAAGAGGAAATCAATATAGTTAAAAAAAAAAAAAAAAAAAAAAAAAATTATAAATATAATTTAACTCAAACACTTCATAAAAGTACTCATTTATCAGACCAGTTAATAAAAAAAAAAAAAAAAAAAAAAAAAAAAAAAAATAATAATAGATATAAAACACTCCAGCATGAGGAATAAAACTACTCATTTATCAGACCAGTACTTAAATATCATATAAAAGAAGAAATATTGGCACTTTTTATATCTGTCGACAAAGTTTTAGTCTCCGTAGACTGAAAACTATGAACCAAAAGAATAAAATATGATGCCGGTATGGAATAACCAAGAAAAAGGTCAATGTTGGCACCCTATATTGATGAGTACAACACATATAGCATTTTGAAACTTAAAATCCTTCACTCTAATGTCTAACAATCAATCTTGAGGTACAAAAGTACTCAATTATCAAGCCGGTACAAGAATATCAATAAAAGAAAGAAATATTGTCGCTTTTATTGTTATCGACACAAATATAAGTAACCGTAGACTTTACAGTGTCAAATTATCCATCCTAAGAATGAAATGTTCATGCCGGCACAGAAGTATCATCAAAAGAAAGAAATATTGTCGCCTTTTATTGTTATCGACACAAATACAAGTAACCGTAGACTTATACAGTGTCAAATTATCCATCATAAGAATAAAATGTTCATGCTGGCACAGAAGTATCATCAAAAGGATTGATATTGGCACCATTTATAGATGTAGACAACAAATACAGCACCCTGAAACATTCATTTCTTCACTTTTGTGTCTGAGAATCCATCTAAACTCATAAATATTATAAAACATATGAAATATTGTCACTTTTAATGGGTATCGACATAAATATCAGTAACCGTACACTTATAAATCTCTCAATTGTTGTCAAATTATGCATTCTTATAGTTGTCGACAAAGTTTTAGTAACCGTAAACTCCAAACCTGTGTAAAACTATCAATCCTGAGGTACCAAAAGGATAAAATGTTAATGCCGGTAAGTAATAACCAAGAAAAATGGTCAATATTGGCACCCTATATTGCTGAATGCAACAAATACAGCACTTCAAAACCTTTATTCTTTCACTTTTATGTCTGACAATCCATTTGAATGTATCAAATGTCCTCTATTACCAGGCCAGTACAAGAATATTATAACAAAGATGAAATAGTGTCGCTTTTAATTGTTTCGCGACATAAATATCAGTAACTGTACACTTATAAATCTCTCAATTTGTGTCAAACTATTCATTCTTAGATTCAAATAATGATGCCGGACCAGAAAAATCAGGAAGAAAGGAAGATATTGGCACCTTTGTTGATACCGACAACAAATTTTGTTATTTAAACTTGTTTTCATTGCCATTTAATGTCAAACAACCCATCAGGATGTATTCAAAAGTACTCAATTATAAGGCCAGTACCAGAATATCATTCAAAAGAAGAAATATTGGCTCTTTTATTCTTGTCGACAAAAGTTTTAGTATAACCAGTAGACTTACGAAGCGCTTAATTTTGAAAAACTTTTCATCGCGAGGTACATAAAGAATCAAATTATTATGCCGGTAGAGAATATTCAACAAAAGGGTAAATATTGGCCCAAGATATTGATTAATACAACAAATATTGCAACTTCACACTTAAGCTCCTTCATGGAAGGCTATCTTTTTAATTAATTAGGTGGAGCACATTGACTGTTGTACTAACACATAAGTCAGGGCCTATTACATTTGAATTCCCAAATACATCTTCAATATTAAGGCACCAAATGTGCGCAATTAAATTATCTTTCTAAAACGCTTAACAGTTCATAAATCGGACCACTAACGAAAGAGCTACGTTTAAACAAAATTTGCTTATATTCCAAATCAGATTATCTCCCTGCTTCACAATATGCAAATAAGGTATATTTTATAGAAAACCCTTACTATAATCCAAACCCAAACCAAAACCCTCACGCATGCGCAGAAGTGAAAAGGTGCACACATGCGCAGAAGTCAAAGGTGCACGAATCTCGTCAAAGTCCCCTTCCCTAACCCTAACCCCAACCCTAACCCTAACCCTAACCCTAACCCTAACCCTAACCCTAACCTAACTCTAACCCTAACCCTAACCCTAACCCTAACCCTAACCCTAACCCTAACCCTAACCCTAAACCCTAACCCTAACCCTAACCCTAACCCTAACCCTAACCCTAACCCTAACCCTAACCCTAACCCTTGATTTGAAAAAGTTATAAAAATTTAAAGATGACTATCTGCATTCAGTGCGAATTAAAATTCTAGTTCTTTATTAACCTAGATTAATTAAATCCCTGAACTTGACCGCACCACCAAACTACAAAATAACCTGAGATTCAGTAAGATCAATATTTAAGTAAGATATCTGTACAGTTTTATGAAAGTCCAAGTTGATTTGAAAAGGCTATGAAAAAAATTAAAGATGACTATCTACATTCAGTCCGATCTGAAAATTCTAGATTTTTTTACTAAGATGAATTGAATCCTTACATTTCATAGCAATACACCAAACTACATAACATTGTATTAAGTAAGATCAATATATAACTGAAATGGCTGTATAGTTCTATGAAAATCCCAATTAATTTGAAAAGTTAGAAACAAATTTAAAGATGGCTATCTGAATGTTGTCGAAACTGAAAATTCTACCTTTTTTCACCTAAATTAATTAAATGCTGCATTTGACTGTAATACACCAAACTACATAACAACCTGGGATTTAGTAAGATCAATATATAACTAAGATAGCTGTATAGTTCTAATAAAATCCCAGTTAATATGAAAAGTTAGAAACAAATTTAAAGATGGCTATCTGAATGTTGTCGAAACTGAAAATTCTACCTTTTTCACCTAAATTAATTAAATGTTGCATTTGACTGTAATACACCAAACTACATAACAACCTGGGATTTAGTAAGATCAATATATAACTAAGATAGCTGTATAGTTTTATTAAAATCCCAGTTAATATGAAAAGTAATAAACAAGTTTAAAGATGGCTATCTGAATGTTGTCGAAACTGAAAATTCTACCTTTTTCACCTAAATTAACTAAATGTTGCATTTGACTGTAATACACCAAACTACATAACAACCTGGGATTTAGTAAGATCAATATATAACTAAGATAGCTGTATAGTTTTATTAAAATCCCAGTTAATATGAAAAAGGAATAAAGAAATTTAAAGATGGCTATCTGAATGTTGTCGAAACTGAAAATTCTACCTTTTTCACCTAAATTAATTAAATGTTGCATTTGACTGTAATACACCAAACTACATAACAACCTGGGATTTAGTAAGACCAATATATAACTAAGATAGCTGTATAGTTTTATTAAAATCCCAGTTAATATGAAAAGTAATAAACAAATTTAAAGATGGCTATCTGAATGTTGTCCAAACTGAAAATTCTAGTTTTTTCACCTAGATTAATTAAATGCTGACATTTGACAGCAGTACACCAAAGTACATAACAGCCTGGGATTCAGTAAGATCAATATTAAACTGAGATAGCTGTAAAGTTTGATGAAAATCCAAGTATAGTTTTATGAAAATCCTAGTTAATATAAAAAAGTAATTAACAAATTTAAAGATGGCTATCTGAATGTTGTCCAAACTGAAAATTCTAGCTTTTTTTCACCTAGATTAATTAAATGCTGACATTTGACAGCAGTACACCAAAGTATTTAACAACCCTAACCCTAACCCTTAAAAAAAAAAAAAAAAAAAAAAAATAATAAATATAATTTAACTCCAACACTCCAGCATGAGGCATAACAGTACTCATTTATCAGACCAGTACCTAAATATCATATAAAAGAAGAAATATTGGCACTTTTATATGTGTCGACAAAGTTTTAGTCTCCGTAGACTGAAAACTATGAACCAAAAAGAATAAAATATGATGCCGGTATGGAATAACCAAGAAAAGGTCAATGTTGGCACCCTATATTGATGAGTACAACACATATAGCAATTTGAAACTTAAAATCCTTCACTCTAATGTCTAACAATCAATCTTTAGGTACAAAAGTACTCAATTACCAAGCCGGTACAAGAATATCAATAAAGAAAGAAATATTGTCGCTTTTATTGTTATCGACACAAATATAAGTAATCTGAGACTTATACAGTGTCAAATTATCCATCATAAGAATAAAATGTTCATGCTGGCACAGAAGTATCATCAAAAGGATAGATATTGGCACCATTTATAGATGCAGACAACAAATACAGCACCCTGAAACATTCATTTCTTCACTTTTGTGTCTGAGAATCCATCTAAACTCATAAATATTATAAAACATATGAAATATTGTCACTTTTAATGGTATCGACATAAATATCAGTAACCGTACACTTATAAATCTCTCAATTGTTGTCAAATTATGCATTCTTATAGTTGTCGACAAAAGTTTTAGTAAATCAGAACTCCAAACCTGTGTAAAACTATCAATCCTGAGGTACCGAAAGGATAAAATGTTAATGCCGGTAAGTAATAACCAAGAAAAATGGTCAATATTGGCACCCTATATTGCTGAATGCAACAAATATAGCACTTCAAAACCTTTATTCTTTCACTTTTATGTCTGACAATAAATTTGAATGTATCAAATGTCCTCTATTACCTGGCAAGTACAAGAATATTATAACAAAGATGAAATAGTGTCGCTTTTAATTGTTTCATGACATAAAATCAGTAACCGTACACTTATAAATCTCTCAATTTGTGTCAAACTTTTCATTCTTAGATTCAAATAATGATGCCGGACAAGAAAAATCAGGAAGAAAGGAAGATGTTGGCACCTTTTGTTGATACCGACAACAAATTTTGTTATTTAAACTTGTTTTCATTCCCATTTAATGTCAAACAACCCATCAGGATGTATTTAAAAGTACTCAATTATAAGGTCAGTACCAGAATATCATTCAAGAGAAGAAATATTGGCTCTTTTATTCTTGTCGACAAAAGTTTTAGTGTAACCAGAGACTTACAAGCGCTTAATTTTTGAAAAACTTTTCATCGCGAGGTACATAAAGAATAAAATTATTATGCCGGTAGAGAATATTCAAGAAAAGGGTAAATATTGGCCCAAGATATTGATGAATACAACAAATATAGCAGCTTGACACTTAAACTCCTTCATGGAAGGCTATCATTTCTTAATATTTAGGTGGAGCACATTGGATCGTTGTACCAGCAATGTCTGACACGTTTTCTTCAACGACCTATAACTTTTGAATGCCCCAATACATTTTCAATATCAAGACACCAAAATGTGCGCAATTGAATTCCCTTCCAAAACGCTAAACAGTTTATAAATCGGACCGTCAACAACAGAGATACGATTTTTCCAAAGTTTGCCTATAAGCCTTAACAGATTATCTCCCTGAAT